>JAOYRU010002375.1:0-104565 GCA_026315105.1 Locusta migratoria | reverse complement strand
TCGTGTCGTTTTTGTGCCAAGCAGCAGTGGCCCTTATTATTTGTTGTTGTTTTTTCGTTCTCGATGCGATGTTGTGTGTGTAGGTCGCGTTGTTTTGGTGGGGGCGACGAGGAGGGGGGGGCAAAAAGAGAGAAAGGGGGCGGGCGCTTTGACGGTCGGCGGCGGCCCAAGGAAGGAAGGAAGGAGGACACCGACGTACGTCCGTCCGCCGGAAAAAAAGAGAGGGGAAGAACGACTTGACGACGACGACAATGTTTTTGCTCGCTCTCGAGAGGTGGTAGTGGCCCTGAAAAGGGCCGTTTTTGTTTGTGCGCGTCGTGCAGTCGCCAGCAGCTTGCTTAGGCGCGCTCGCCGCGGATGCGGCGCGCCAGCTGGATGTCCTTGGGCATGATGGTGACGCGCTTGGCGTGGATGGCGCACAGGTTGGTGTCTTCGAAGAGGCCGACGAGGTAGGCCTCGCTGGCTTCCTGCAGCGCCATGACGGCGGAGCTCTGGAAGCGCAGGTCGGTCTTGAAGTCCTGTGCGATCTCTCGCACGAGGCGCTGGAAGGGCAGCTTGCGGATGAGCAGCTCGGTGCTCTTTTGGTAGCGCCTGATTTCTCGGAGCGCGACGGTGCCGGGCCGGTAGCGGTGGGGCTTCTTGACGCCGCCGGTGGCGGGCGCGCTCTTCCTCGCCGCCTTGGTGGCGAGCTGTTTGCGCGGCGCCTTTCCGCCGGTGGACTTGCGGGCCGTCTGCTTTGTGCGGGCCATGTCGGACGAGAACGGAGCGAGCGAGCGGGCGAGGGTGCGTGCGGGACGGCCTCTCGGCGAAAACTGTAGCGCGGGCGCGGGCGCGGCGCGCGCTTATATGCCCTCGGTGCGGCGTGGTGGGGGAAGGCGGCCAGAGTCTATATAGGGGGGCCGGCGCCGGCCGGGCCGTGTTTGTAGCTGACTCGCCAGCGTGAGGAGAGGAGCCGTCGCGCCGCTGCCTGAGACACACTAGCTGTTTTTTTAGCCGACCGACCGTAGGAAGAAGATGACTGGCCGCGGCAAGGGAGGAAAGGGGCTCGGCAAGGGTGGCGCCAAGCGGCACCGCAAGGTGCTGCGTGACAACATCCAGGGCATCACGAAGCCGGCGATCCGCCGCCTGGCGCGCCGAGGCGGCGTGAAGCGCATCTCCGGTCTGATCTACGAGGAGACGCGCGGCGTGCTGAAGGTGTTCCTGGAGAACGTGATCCGCGACGCGGTGACGTACACGGAGCACGCGAAGCGCAAGACGGTGACCGCCATGGACGTGGTGTACGCCCTGAAGAGGCAGGGGCGCACCCTGTACGGTTTCGGCGGTTAAGGCAGCGTCCCCGTCTGTCGGTTTTTGCGGCTCTTTTCCCTGCCTGCCACTGCCATGGGGGCGAACGAAAAAGAGAACAACAAACAGTGTTCCCCCCCGCGCGCGTCCGTCTTGTCTGTGGCAGGGCGGAAGGCGCGGGTGGGCGGGGAAAGGAGGAGGAGGCGACAAAACGGCCCTTTTCAGGGCCACCACACTTGTGTTCGAGAGAAAGTGCAAAGTTGTAGTCGTGTCGTCGTTTGTTGTTTTTTGTTGAGAGAGAGGAGGTGTTTCCTCCGTTAGATATTATATATTTTAGTTGTGTGTTTTGGGGGGGGCCCTTTTCGTATTTTATTATTGTTTTCGCGAGCGAGCGTGTGATGTGGTTGCTGTTGCGACGGATGGTGCCCGGTGTGTGTGGGATGCGGCCGAGAGAGAGGAGGGAGGGATTGGTGGTAAAGAAAGAAAGGACGGCGAGAAAAGAAAAAGAAAAGAGTGTGTGGCGTCCCTTCCGAAGACGCGCGGCGGCCAGCCAGCCAGCAGCCGCTGTTTTTGATTTCGTGGCTCTCCTCGCGTTTGTTGCCCCCGCGGTTGTGTGTGCGCGCGCCACACTGTCGGCAACGGGGGGGCAAGAGGAGGGAGAGAGGGGGGTAAAAGCGGCGTGTGCTGACGCGGGCGCCCCCTACCTCTAGTAGCGTGCATATACTAGTGTTTCTTTTGTGCTGGTCTGGTCTTTTTTTGTTTGTTTTTCCGTCGCCGTGGTCTGTTTGTTTGTGGGCAGGACCTGTGACGGGCGGCCGGGGGTGCGTGTGAAGCCGCGATACTCGCGCCGCCCCCCAAGCGTAGCGTAGGTTAGGTTAGGTTTCAGTAGTAGACGGACGACCGAATTTTGCTCTGTTTGCCGAAAGGTGTATGGTGGCCCTGAAAAGGGCCGATTGTGCACAGACCGCGGCGCGCGGGTGGGTGGGGTGGGGTGGGGTGCCAGGAGACTGGCACCACCACACGACACACGGCACGGCACGGCGCGCGCTTTGCGACCACGAGGGAGGGGGAGGCTGGCTGCTTATGCCTTCTTCTCGGTCTTCTTTGGCAGCAGGACGGCCTGGATGTTGGGCAGGACACCGCCCTGTGCGATGGTGACGCCCGACAGGAGCTTGTTGAGCTCCTCGTCGTTGCGGATGGCGAGCTGGAGGTGGCGCGGGATGATGCGCGTCTTCTTGTTGTCGCGCGCCGCGTTGCCGGCCAACTCGAGCACCTCAGCGGCGAGGTACTCCATGACGGCGGCCAGGTAGACTGGCGCTCCGGCGCCGACGCGCTCGGCGTAGTTTCCCTTTCGCAGCAGCCTGTGGATTCTGCCGACGGGGAACTGGAGTCCTGCCCGGCTGGAGCGGGACTTTGACTTTCCCTTGACTTTGCCGCCCTTTCCGCGTCCGGACATGGCTGGTTGTGGAAGTCGGTGCGAGACGAGAGCTGTAGTAGCGAAGATCCGACCCGCAGCGAGTCGAGCAGCTGAGTGAACGCGGCTGGCGGCGGGTCGCCCCCCTTTATGGCCTCGGGTGCGGCGGCCGGTTGCGCGCGCTCCCCATTGGTCGGCGGTGGGAAGCGGGCGAGCTTTTATAAAGGGCGCGCGGCGGGCGCGCAGCGGGCCACTGTGCTGAGAGACGCTGAGCTGAGCTGTACGGTACGGATCGCTGTCGCTGACCGAGATGCCGCCCAAGACTAGTGGAAAGGCCGCGAAGAAGGCGGGCAAGGCGCAGAAGAATATCTCGAAGGGCGACAAGAAGAAGAAGCGCAAGAGGAAGGAGAGCTATGCCATCTACATTTACAAGGTGCTGAAGCAGGTGCACCCTGACACGGGCATCTCGTCGAAGGCGATGAGCATCATGAACAGCTTTGTGAACGACATTTTCGAGCGCATTGCTGCCGAGGCGTCGCGCCTGGCGCACTACAACAAGCGGTCGACGATCACGTCCCGCGAGATCCAGACCGCTGTGCGGCTGTTGCTGCCCGGCGAGCTGGCCAAGCACGCCGTGAGCGAGGGCACCAAGGCGGTGACCAAGTACACGAGCTCGAAGTAGAGCGGTCGGCTGGCTTGTTTTCTCCTGTGATTGGCGAAAAAAAGAAGCTGCCGCCTCTGTGCTTTGGGGGTGCACGGAAACAAAAACGGCCCTTTTCAGGGCCACCACATGTGTCTGTAGCCGAAGAGCGGGATTGTCTGTCGTGCCCTCTGTGTGTCCGTTTTGGCTTGTTTGTTCCTTTTTATTTATTTTTTTAATTACTGTCCTATTTCGATGGCGATGCCAAATTTTGTTGTGCGGTTTGCGTCTCTGTGTGTGTGTGTGTGGCGTCGAATATACATACGTGGGCGGGCTGGCTGTGAGCGAGGGTGCGCGTCGTCGGAGATGGGGGGGGGGGGGGCGATATGACGCGGCGTTGCTCGGATATATGGGGGCTGGGAGAGGAGGCAGGCGGCCCGGGAATTTGGTGGCGTTTTTCGGCTGTGGGTGACGTGCTACTTTTGCGGAGGGCGGTGGTGTTTTTTTCTTTTTTTGGGTTGTCGTTGTCGCTTGGGGAACAGGAAGAGAGTAGAGGAAAGGCAAAGAAAGAAAGAGAGGAAAGAAAAACCCACCAACAGAGGAGAGATATGACGATACGAGTTCCGTTGTTTGGCGGAGTTTTGAGCGCGGCGCGTTTTGCTTTGTGAGCAGCGGCCGGCCGCGAAGTTGGCGGTGTGCGCGCGCCCCCTGGCGGCGGCGGGTTGCTGCGGCCAGGAGAGGGCGTTGGCGGGCGGTTGCCGCGGCGCGTGGTTGTGGAGAGAGGGGGAGCGCGTTTTGTTTTGGCTGGGCGGCGGCGAGACGGACGGACGGAAGGTGGGTAATGTTGTGGTGCGGGCGAGCGGCCGCGTCGTCGTGTGACACGAGAAACAGTCGTCCCGTTTTGTGTGTTCCTTCTGTCCTCTTTGTGCAATTTTTTTTGGTGGTAGTCGCTTGGTCGACGGTTTGTTTTCTTTTGTCCCGCCGCTTGTCTTGTTGGGTTTGTATTCTTGTTGTTTCCCTCAGTGTATGTCCGAATATGAGGCGGCCCCCTCGTTTCGTGGCTGCGGTCGCCGCTGTGGCTGGTGTGTGTCGTGGTTTGTGCTGGCGGCGGCCCCCCCCCCTTTTTTTTTTTTTTGGAGGGGAGGCGGTGGGTGGAAGGAACGGACGGACGGACGGCCGGACGGCCGGGCCGGCCCCAAAGGGGGGAAACCAAAAGCGAGAGGAATGGCCTTTGGGTGTGTGTGTGTGTGTGTGTGTGTGTGTGTGTGTGTGTGTGTGTGTGTTGCCCGCACCGGCGAGCTCGGGGTGCGGCAGCAGCAGACAGACTGTGCTGCTGCCCTGTTTTTGTCTTTGTCGTTGCTGTTGCCGACTGTCTGTTGTGACGCGTGGCAAATGGGGAGGCTGGGTGGGTGGCGGTAAGTGTAGTGTTTTTGGGGCGAACGTCGTGGTTGGTCGCGCGGCCGGTATTGCCCGTTGGGTTTTGTGTGTGTGTGCCACGGTCGGTAGCCCGTGGCCGGGGGGTGTTGCAGTTTTGTGGCCGGGGCCCGCCGCGCCCGTTTCGGTGTGTGCTGTTTGTTTTTGTTGTTGTTTTTCCGGTGTTTTGTGTGCGCCTGTTGGGTGGGCGCGCCCTCTTTTTCGGGGAAATTGTGGCTGGAACGAGCGGGCGGTTTGTGTGGGAGCCGGCGCTGTATGCGCGCCAAGACGAAGCCGTTGTTGACGCCGCAACCCTTGGTAAGTTTTAACGGGCAGCCGGGGACCGCCCTGTGCCCGTGGCCCCCGCTTTAACGAACGGCGCACGTGGTCGGCTGGGTAACGGCGCTGTGACGTTCCCCCTGAACGCGTGTGAGCCGTTTTTTTTTTAACGTGTGGTTGTGACGTAACCTGACCCCTAACCTAACCTAACCCAACCCCCCCAACGTGCGTTGAACCCGTTAACCTAACCCCCAAACCCCTCCCTTAAACCTAACCTCTGAAGAAGTGTTAACCTTAACCTAACCTAGCCCCCCTAAACCTAACCTAGCCCCTCCTTAACCTAACCTAACGCGCAACCTAACCTAACCTAACCTAACCGAACGTAAAAGGGGTGTCTGGTAGCGCCCGAAAACGCCGCGTACAAGAGAGAGGGAGGAAAGCCTCTCTGTGTGGGCGCTGCGATGAAAAAAACGTAACGTTTTGCTGTTTAAGAAGAAGAAGAAACGAAACGCGTTACCGACCCCCCGAACGTTGTTTAGCGTCGAGTAGTCGCGCGCGTCGGCGGGGGGAAAAAGGGAAACGGAAGGAAACGAAGAAAAGGACGAGGAAGCACCGAAAGCAGCAAGAAGAGAAGAAAAAGAGGAAAAGAGAGAAGAAAACACACGCGTAGCGTACCGGGGCGGTGGGCTGTGTGTGTCCCCTGTCCCGAAGGTTGTCGAGGGGAAGCGCGCCGCGCCTCGTAGGAGGAGAGGGCGCCCGTCGGTTTTGCGTGTCGCGTCCCAAATTATTGCTGTGTGTGTGTGTGTGCGCGCGCGCTTGTGCCGGCGTGCGGTGGGCGGACGCCCTTGTCCCGTAGCGTGGGGTGTGTGTGGGTGGTGCAGGTTTTTTCCGTGGCTGTTTGGGGGCGGGCTGCGGTGCGCGCCGCGCGGCGGCATTTTTGCCGGGACAATTTTGTGTGGCGACGTGGCGGGAATGTGTGTGTTGCGTGGACGTGTGCGGGCGAGGGTGAGAGGCTGGCGTACGGGGGGGTGGCGACGGCGGCAGGTGGGTGCCGCACGCACGGGACGCGGCGGATGGGAGGCGATGGGTCGGTGGTGCCGGGTTTGCACGCCCGTCATCGCCGCACGCTTGGCTTTGGGGGCGCGCGCCGCCGGCCGTTTGGGGAGGGCGGGCTGGGCGGCGGTGTGGAGGCGTTGCCGAAGGTTTGGGCACTGTGCCGGTACGTTGGGTGGGGTCGTGGGGGCGGCATTCGGGCGGGGGCGGCGATTCTCGGCGGGCGTGGCCAGGCTGTTTGGCGCGGTAGGCGCACTTTGGCGGCGTTTTGCGGCACGACGGTGGGGATGCGCGGGCGCCGCGAGCGGGCCAGCGGGTAGCCCCATCCTTGGTGGCCGGAATGGCGCGGGCGGTGTGGGCGCGGGTGCGGGGCGACGCCGGCCACGCTGCCGGACGTGCGAGCGTAGCAAGCGCGCGAGGCGGCGCGCGGCGGCGCGCAGAGTGGCGGCCGCTCTCTTGGCCGTCCGCGCCCGCTCGCGACACTGGCGGTGCGCGGGCGCGCCGCGATTATTCCCTGCCGCTCTGCGCCCGCGTGCACACACACCAGAGTAGTACGTGCGCGCCAGCCAGCCAGCTTTTGTCGTCGCTCTTTTTTCTCTTTCCTCTGCTGTGAAGAACGGAGATGGCGGATCAGGCGGCCACGAACGAGACTGCTGCGGCCCCCGCGGCCACGGGCACGACGAAGAAGGCCAAGTCGGCGGCGGCGTCTGCGAAGAAGCCGCGCGCCAAGCCTGCGCACCCGCGCACCTCTGAGATGGTGACGGCGGCCATCAAGAGCCTGAAGGAGCGCGGCGGGTCGTCGCTGCAGGCCATCAAGAAGTACATAGCGGCGCACTACAAGCTGGACGCCGAGAAGCTGGCGCCGTTTATCAAGAAGTACCTCAAGTCGGCCGTCGTCGCCGGCGAGCTGGTTCAGACGAAGGGCAAGGGCGCGTCCGGCTCGTTTAAACTGGCTGGAGGCGGAGCTGCCGGCGGTTCGGCCGAGGGCGGCAAGGCGCGCGCCGCCGGCGCTGCCAAGAAGCGGCGCGCCGCTCCGGCGGCCAGCAAGGAGAAGAAGGGCGCCCGCGCTGCCGGCGCCAAGAAGGCTGGCGGTGTGAAGGCGGCTACGGGGCGCAAGGCGGGCGCTGCCAAGAAGGCGTCTGGCGGCGCCGCCGCCGCCCCCGCTGGGGCCAAGAAGGCTGCTGCGGCCAAGCCGGCCAAGGCCAAGTCGCCCTCGAAGGCGAAGAAGGCTGCCAAGGTTCCGACGAAGAAGCCGAAGGCGCCCCGCCCCAAGAAGGCGACGACGCCGTCGAAGGCGAAGGCGTCGCCCAAGAAGAAGAAGTAAAGCAGAGAGAAAAGTGCGCAGCCGTTTGGGTTGCGGTCCCCCCCACGCAGTGGCGAGCAGCCCAAAGCGCGCGTCGCCGCCGCCAGGCACGGCGGCTGTCCTGCCTGCCGCGGTCGTCGCCGCGCGTTGCCGCCCAAAACGGCCCTTCTCAGGGCCATCACATGTTTGCCGAGGAGCTGAGTTGTCGTGTTGCTGTTTACAGCGGGCCTGTGGGGGGAGGAGACAGACAGGGAGAGAGGAGTAGTTTTAGTATTGGTAGTTTTTTCGTTTTGTTGCTGTTTGGAGCGCCGCGCGCGTGGCCGCCTGGCTTGCCTCTCTTTTTGTTTTTGTTTTGCCGCGCCACACAGAAAGAAAAAGAAAAGAAATCTATATAGCAATGCGTGTTGCGCGCCGTTGCGGGGGTGGGTCTGTGTCTGGTGAGTGTGGTGCGGCCGCCGCGCCCGCCCGCGCTCTCTTTTTGTTGTATGACGTGATTTGATGGGGGGGTTGTGCGTGGAGTAGCGCTAGCGCGGCCGCGCGCCCGCCGTTGTTTTTGGTTGTATACACACTGTGGTGTTCGGCCCCAGCAGTGTGGTCTTGGTTTGGTTTGTTGTTGTTCTCTTGTTTTGGCGGCCACGCCACGCAAAGAAAACAAATTGATAAGCTTGTTGTTATGTTACAGATTTGGCCGCCTTTTTTTTTTTTTTGTTGTATTTGGCTTCGGGTTGTGAAACATGCCGAAAGAGAGGAGGCCCTGTCCCTGCGTGTGTCGCCTGGACGGCGGCCACAGAAATGGTGCGAATTGTGGGCTCGCCTTCGGTAGCTGAGCGAGAGAGAGAGGAGGCCACACGTTATTACGTGTATATTTTTAATTTACATTATTATTATATCGCACACACGCACAAACATATGATTTGGTGTCGTGTCGTTTTTGTGCCAAGCAGCAGTGGCCCTTATTATTTGTTGTTGTTTTTTCGTTCTCGATGCGATGTTGTGTGTGTAGGTCGCGTTGTTTTGGTGGGGGCGACGAGGAGGGGGGGGCAAAAAGAGAGAAAGGGGGCGGGCGCTTTGACGGTCGGCGGCGGCCCAAGGAAGGAAGGAAGGAGGACACCGACGTACGTCCGTCCGCCGGAAAAAAAGAGAGGGGAAGAACGACTTGACGACGACGACAATGTTTTTGCTCGCTCTCGAGAGGTGGTAGTGGCCCTGAAAAGGGCCGTTTTTGTTTGTGCGCGTCGTGCAGTCGCCAGCAGCTTGCTTAGGCGCGCTCGCCGCGGATGCGGCGCGCCAGCTGGATGTCCTTGGGCATGATGGTGACGCGCTTGGCGTGGATGGCGCACAGGTTGGTGTCTTCGAAGAGGCCGACGAGGTAGGCCTCGCTGGCTTCCTGCAGCGCCATGACGGCGGAGCTCTGGAAGCGCAGGTCGGTCTTGAAGTCCTGTGCGATCTCTCGCACGAGGCGCTGGAAGGGCAGCTTGCGGATGAGCAGCTCGGTGCTCTTTTGGTAGCGCCTGATTTCTCGGAGCGCGACGGTGCCGGGCCGGTAGCGGTGGGGCTTCTTGACGCCGCCGGTGGCGGGCGCGCTCTTCCTCGCCGCCTTGGTGGCGAGCTGTTTGCGCGGCGCCTTTCCGCCGGTGGACTTGCGGGCCGTCTGCTTTGTGCGGGCCATGTCGGACGAGAACGGAGCGAGCGAGCGGGCGAGGGTGCGTGCGGGACGGCCTCTCGGCGAAAACTGTAGCGCGGGCGCGGGCGCGGCGCGCGCTTATATGCCCTCGGTGCGGCGTGGTGGGGGAAGGCGGCCAGAGTCTATATAGGGGGGCCGGCGCCGGCCGGGCCGTGTTTGTAGCTGACTCGCCAGCGTGAGGAGAGGAGCCGTCGCGCCGCTGCCTGAGACACACTAGCTGTTTTTTTAGCCGACCGACCGTAGGAAGAAGATGACTGGCCGCGGCAAGGGAGGAAAGGGGCTCGGCAAGGGTGGCGCCAAGCGGCACCGCAAGGTGCTGCGTGACAACATCCAGGGCATCACGAAGCCGGCGATCCGCCGCCTGGCGCGCCGAGGCGGCGTGAAGCGCATCTCCGGTCTGATCTACGAGGAGACGCGCGGCGTGCTGAAGGTGTTCCTGGAGAACGTGATCCGCGACGCGGTGACGTACACGGAGCACGCGAAGCGCAAGACGGTGACCGCCATGGACGTGGTGTACGCCCTGAAGAGGCAGGGGCGCACCCTGTACGGTTTCGGCGGTTAAGGCAGCGTCCCCGTCTGTCGGTTTTTGCGGCTCTTTTCCCTGCCTGCCACTGCCATGGGGGCGAACGAAAAAGAGAACAACAAACAGTGTTCCCCCCCGCGCGCGTCCGTCTTGTCTGTGGCAGGGCGGAAGGCGCGGGTGGGCGGGGAAAGGAGGAGGAGGCGACAAAACGGCCCTTTTCAGGGCCACCACACTTGTGTTCGAGAGAAAGTGCAAAGTTGTAGTCGTGTCGTCGTTTGTTGTTTTTTGTTGAGAGAGAGGAGGTGTTTCCTCCGTTAGATATTATATATTTTAGTTGTGTGTTTTGGGGGGGGCCCTTTTCGTATTTTATTATTGTTTTCGCGAGCGAGCGTGTGATGTGGTTGCTGTTGCGACGGATGGTGCCCGGTGTGTGTGGGATGCGGCCGAGAGAGAGGAGGGAGGGATTGGTGGTAAAGAAAGAAAGGACGGCGAGAAAAGAAAAAGAAAAGAGTGTGTGGCGTCCCTTCCGAAGACGCGCGGCGGCCAGCCAGCCAGCAGCCGCTGTTTTTGATTTCGTGGCTCTCCTCGCGTTTGTTGCCCCCGCGGTTGTGTGTGCGCGCGCCACACTGTCGGCAACGGGGGGGCAAGAGGAGGGAGAGAGGGGGGTAAAAGCGGCGTGTGCTGACGCGGGCGCCCCCTACCTCTAGTAGCGTGCATATACTAGTGTTTCTTTTGTGCTGGTCTGGTCTTTTT
The DNA here is from genome assembly GCA_026315105.1 of Locusta migratoria. Taxonomy (NCBI): domain Eukaryota; kingdom Metazoa; phylum Arthropoda; class Insecta; order Orthoptera; family Acrididae; genus Locusta; species Locusta migratoria. The sequence continues at coordinate 94,219 of JAOYRU010002375.1, read as the reverse complement.
TTGTTTGTTTTTCCGTCGCCGTGGTCTGTTTGTTTGTGGGCAGGACCTGTGACGGGCGGCCGGGGGTGCGTGTGAAGCCGCGATACTCGCGCCGCCCCCCAAGCGTAGCGTAGGTTAGGTTAGGTTTCAGTAGTAGACGGACGACCGAATTTTGCTCTGTTTGCCGAAAGGTGTATGGTGGCCCTGAAAAGGGCCGATTGTGCACAGACCGCGGCGCGCGGGTGGGTGGGGTGGGGTGGGGTGCCAGGAGACTGGCACCACCACACGACACACGGCACGGCACGGCGCGCGCTTTGCGACCACGAGGGAGGGGGAGGCTGGCTGCTTATGCCTTCTTCTCGGTCTTCTTTGGCAGCAGGACGGCCTGGATGTTGGGCAGGACACCGCCCTGTGCGATGGTGACGCCCGACAGGAGCTTGTTGAGCTCCTCGTCGTTGCGGATGGCGAGCTGGAGGTGGCGCGGGATGATGCGCGTCTTCTTGTTGTCGCGCGCCGCGTTGCCGGCCAACTCGAGCACCTCAGCGGCGAGGTACTCCATGACGGCGGCCAGGTAGACTGGCGCTCCGGCGCCGACGCGCTCGGCGTAGTTTCCCTTTCGCAGCAGCCTGTGGATTCTGCCGACGGGGAACTGGAGTCCTGCCCGGCTGGAGCGGGACTTTGACTTTCCCTTGACTTTGCCGCCCTTTCCGCGTCCGGACATGGCTGGTTGTGGAAGTCGGTGCGAGACGAGAGCTGTAGTAGCGAAGATCCGACCCGCAGCGAGTCGAGCAGCTGAGTGAACGCGGCTGGCGACTCGCTGGATGGACAAGCCAACTAGGCTTGGTGTGTGTGCAGTTTAAACATTTAACTGTTATTCCTGCTGTTCCTGTGTTAGTCGGTTTGTGTTGCCTGGTGTTTAATTAATGGATTGGCTTGAGGGCTTTTTAAGTGTATTTACACTGGTTGCTTTGAGAGCACTTTGGATTTACTCTCGCAGCTTGTCAGGCCAACGGGTTGTTGGTCTGTGGTGCACCTGCCTCCCAAGTGCTTTTATTAATCTGTTGGATGAGTTGTTTGCTGTTTCGTAAAACTCTTTCGCTAGCTTTTTAAACCTTTGGGAAAGCATTTGGATGCCCGTATCTTCGTGCAATTGGGCCGTGGAGTACTCCCTTGGGAGCCTTAGAGCTGTTTTTAGAGCCCTGTTTTGCACCCTTTGGAGCGTGTCTATGAGCGTAGGAGCCGCATTGCCATATACTGGGGCTGCGTACTCCATTAGCGGTCTGACGAGGGAGATATACATTGTGAGGCCTTGCTGAGGCGGAAGTGTTGACCTGGGGTTTAGGATGGGGTATAGGTTAAGTAGTCTACCCGCTGCCCTGCCCCTGACTTCCTCTATGTGCGGTCTCCATGTCAGTCTTTGGTCTAGGGTAACCCCAAGGTATTTCCCTGTGTTACTCCAAGGAATGGGGTTACCCGTTATCGTGATGGGAGGGAGGTTCGGGATTTTTCTCCTGGTGAATATGACGGCCTGGCTCTTGGCTGCATTGTACTTTAGCCTCCACTTAGTGGACCATGAGCCAAGCGCGTCGCATCCAGACTGGAGGCGGTGGCGCATCATTTGCGCGTTCATGCTGCGCGTGTATAGAGCGGTGTCATCCGCATAGAGGGCCAGCTGCACTTGGGGGACCTTTGGCATGTCCGCTGTGTACAGGGAGTAGAGCAGGGGACCCAGTACGGAGCCCTGCGGCACTCCCGCACGTATTTGTCGTTCAGTGGACATGCCAATCCCGGCTCTGACGTGGAACGTCCTACCCCGCAGGTATGAGTGGAGGAGGGCTCCGTGTGACGTGGGAATACCATGGGTGAACAATTTATAGATTAGTCCATCATGCCACACGGAGTCGAAGGCCTTGGAGACGTCGAGTAGTACCGCCCCGACGTACTCCCTGGTCTCCAGTGCCCTCATTGCCTCCTCCACCAGTCGCAGTAGTTGCTGCGTAGTGGAGTGGCCACTACGAAAGCCGAACTGCTCGTCAGGGAGGATGTCTTCGTCCCCGATGTGTTGCAGTAGCCGCCTTGCATACAGTCTCTCAAACACCTTGGAGAGGGAGGGGAGGAGGCTGATGGGTCGATAACTAGAGACTTGACGGGGATCTTTATTAGATTTGGGGATTGCTACCACCTCTGCATGTTTCCATGCAGAGGGGTAGGTACCGGATTTAAGGATGGAGTTGAAGATATTGGTAATGGGTCTATGGACGGCTGGAGGAAGGATTTTTAGGAGGGTGTTGTCAATGTTATCGTTCCCTCCTGCTCTTTTGGTGTTGAGATCCTTCAGCTGAGCGGCCACTGCCTCCTCGGTGAACGGTTGGATGACATCATCCTCTGCCCGAGCAGCTAGGAAGGTGGGGAGACGTTCAGCAACGAGCCTCATGTGCTCCTGGTCGACGACATCCGCAATTGGAGTGAAGTTTTCCGCAAATGCGTCGGCCAGTGCGCTCGCCTTAGCGTCAGGCTCGCTGATAAAGTCCTGTCCCACGAGTAAGGGCGGGATTCGGCGTCTGCGTCGTAGTAGTTGTTTGGTGATGCGCCACGCACTTCCATCTTCAGGTGTGAGGGTCTCCACCAGGTCTCCCCAGTCCCGATTCCTGTGTTCCTCAACAGATGCTTTGATTTCTCGCCGCAGTCTGTTGAGGAGGTTTTTGGTCGCAGGTTGACGCGTTACTTGCCATTCCCGGAAGACTCTGTTCTTCTCGGTAATGGCTGCACGTATGTCGGGAGGGAGTTGTCTGTCAACTCGCCTGGGTCGTTGGGGCTGTCGTGGCATGGCCGATTCTGCGGCGCTTAGCGTTTTTCGGGTGAAAGACGCAAGTGCCTCGTCTACCCCAACTACATCTGGGTCAGGTAGGCCTTCCAGTTGGTCAGTTATTTCCTGCTGGAAGACCTCCCTGTTGATTCTCTTGTAGTTGGGGCGGCTAGGCGGTGGTGCCGTTCCGACCATGTCCATTTCGAAGACCACCGGTAGGTGGTCGGATGACAGGGCGCATAGCGTTGTGGCCGTCGTGAATTGCCCTACCCCCTTAATGATAGCAATGTCGAGGACATCTGGGAGTCCTCTGCTGGGGTAGCTGGTCCAGTCATATGGACCTAGGGCAATTGCACCGTGCCTTTCGGCGGTGTTGAGTAGTCGGCGGCCACTGGTGTTGGTAACCCTGGAGTTCCAGTGCGAGTGCTTCGCATTGAAGTCACCCGCAAGGAAGATCCTCCCTCCCATAGTCAGTAGAGTGTCAAAGTCTTGTGTCTGTAGTAGTCTTTTGGGCTGTCGGTACGCTGCAATGAACAGTATCGGGCCTGCAGTAGTGTTCACCATGACTGCCGTGGCCTCGAGTCTGTCCAGTGCAGGCACCTGCAGCTGGTAATGTCTCAGTGAAGTCTTCACGTAAACTGCTGTGCCACCGCCAAACGTCAGTCTGTCAGTTCGGTAGCAGTTGAAGTTCGCACACCTCACGTTCACTCCTGGTTTGAGATTTGTCTCATTTACCAGACAGATGTCTATGCCCTCGTCTTGCAGGAATTGGCGAAATTCACCCTGTTGTTGGGTGAGTAGCCGGCCTGCATTGAACGTGCACACTGTGAGACCATGTAAGTGCCTGTTCATGCTTAGGCCTTGGGAGTGACGGTGGTGGCCTGGAGGGCCTTCGTGACTGCCGTCACTAGGACGGGGAGTTGCTGCAGTAGGGTATTGAGTGACGTGAGGAGCGCTTGTATGTCGGAGTCATTTGTCGTCGTCTGCGAGTCGTCATCTAGGTTGGTAGTCAGTGGGGCAGATGTCGTTATGGTGGTCGTTGCGGTCCGAGGACTGCGAGGGACAGCTCTTTTTGCAGCGGGAATTGTCTCTGTTGTTTCTGGTACGGGTGTGTGGTGTGTGCTTTGGGTGACCTTGGCGTATGATGTGCCTGCGTGAACCCTTCTGGAGCCTGTTCCTCCCTTCAGCCTGGTGTTTCTCGTCTTGAAGGCGTTGCAGCCTCTATAACTCGCCACGTGTGTTTCGCTGCAGTTGCAGCATTTCGGCGTTTCTTCCCTGGTCTTGGGGCATTCCCTGCTCTGATGGGAACCAGCGCATTTAACACACCTTGCTGGCATGGAGCAGTATTTCGCTACGTGATCAAATCGTTGGCAGGTGAAGCATTGGACTCTCCTACCTTTTGCTCGGAGGGGCTCGACAACAACTGGGATGCGGGCAACTGATTTAGTTTGGAATATTTTCCTGTTATCTATGTTGTCAACTAAGACGACCAAGAACAGGGGGATTTCCCGACGAGTTTTTGGGGACTTCATGATGGTTGTTGATTGTATCATGTAGCCCTGTTTGCGAAGTTCTTCCTTCAGGTGGTCTGGTTCCATCTTTATTGGAAGATTGCGGAAGACCACCTTCAGCATTTTCAGCCGCTCTGCCGAGTGTGTGTAGCAGTGGATGCCCTCTTTGTTTATGAGGTCCATGAGCTTTCTATGGTGTTCGAGAGTCTCCATTTTCACTTTATAGAGATCGCGTCCAGCTACATTGATGGTGGATGGAGGGGCTATTTCTTCTATTTTTTGCTGGAACGCTTTGTAGCTGCCCTTCCATTCTGCTACTATAGGTGGCGGTTTCGGATGTCTATTTTCGCTATTTTCTCGTACTGGGGGATCAGCTTCCGTGTCTGTGGTGTCGAAATTATGGAACCTGTTGGAGGTTTGTAGGGGCTTCGGTATCTGCATTGCAGCTGCCCTGGCTGTGTGTTTACGACGAGGAATGACGAATTCGGAGTCGTAGGCCTCCGATTGTTCATCATCCGCTTCGTCTCCCGGTATATATATTGAATTCTCCGGAACCGTGTCGTCTACTAGGGGCATGTCTAGATTTACTGCCGTTGTCGGGAGTGAGTGCGCTTCGTTTGAGCTGTGATCGGTCGAGACCGAGCGCGAGCTTTTTTCGTTCGCGACTGTCTCGTCCTGGGGGTGCGGCGCTCCATCTGCGTTTGTGGACCGTTCTGGTACTTGGGTTGGGCTTTCCATATCAGTACCAGTTGGCTTGGGTGGTATCGCGGCTGGCGGCGGGTCGCCCCCCTTTATGGCCTCGGGTGCGGCGGCCGGTTGCGCGCGCTCCCCATTGGTCGGCGGTGGGAAGCGGGCGAGCTTTTATAAAGGGCGCGCGGCGGGCGCGCAGCGGGCCACTGTGCTGAGAGACGCTGAGCTGAGCTGTACGGTACGGATCGCTGTCGCTGACCGAGATGCCGCCCAAGACTAGTGGAAAGGCCGCGAAGAAGGCGGGCAAGGCGCAGAAGAATATCTCGAAGGGCGACAAGAAGAAGAAGCGCAAGAGGAAGGAGAGCTATGCCATCTACATTTACAAGGTGCTGAAGCAGGTGCACCCTGACACGGGCATCTCGTCGAAGGCGATGAGCATCATGAACAGCTTTGTGAACGACATTTTCGAGCGCATTGCTGCCGAGGCGTCGCGCCTGGCGCACTACAACAAGCGGTCGACGATCACGTCCCGCGAGATCCAGACCGCTGTGCGGCTGTTGCTGCCCGGCGAGCTGGCCAAGCACGCCGTGAGCGAGGGCACCAAGGCGGTGACCAAGTACACGAGCTCGAAGTAGAGCGGTCGGCTGGCTTGTTTTCTCCTGTGATTGGCGAAAAAAAGAAGCTGCCGCCTCTGTGCTTTGGGGGTGCACGGAAACAAAAACGGCCCTTTTCAGGGCCACCACATGTGTCTGTAGCCGAAGAGCGGGATTGTCTGTCGTGCCCTCTGTGTGTCCGTTTTGGCTTGTTTGTTCCTTTTTATTTATTTTTTTAATTACTGTCCTATTTCGATGGCGATGCCAAATTTTGTTGTGCGGTTTGCGTCTCTGTGTGTGTGTGTGTGGCGTCGAATATACATACGTGGGCGGGCTGGCTGTGAGCGAGGGTGCGCGTCGTCGGAGATGGGGGGGGGGGGGGGCGATATGACGCGGCGTTGCTCGGATATATGGGGGCTGGGAGAGGAGGCAGGCGGCCCGGGAATTTGGTGGCGTTTTTCGGCTGTGGGTGACGTGCTACTTTTGCGGAGGGCGGTGGTGTTTTTTTCTTTTTTTGGGTTGTCGTTGTCGCTTGGGGAACAGGAAGAGAGTAGAGGAAAGGCAAAGAAAGAAAGAGAGGAAAGAAAAACCCACCAACAGAGGAGAGATATGACGATACGAGTTCCGTTGTTTGGCGGAGTTTTGAGCGCGGCGCGTTTTGCTTTGTGAGCAGCGGCCGGCCGCGAAGTTGGCGGTGTGCGCGCGCCCCCTGGCGGCGGCGGGTTGCTGCGGCCAGGAGAGGGCGTTGGCGGGCGGTTGCCGCGGCGCGTGGTTGTGGAGAGAGGGGGAGCGCGTTTTGTTTTGGCTGGGCGGCGGCGAGACGGACGGACGGAAGGTGGGTAATGTTGTGGTGCGGGCGAGCGGCCGCGTCGTCGTGTGACACGAGAAACAGTCGTCCCGTTTTGTGTGTTCCTTCTGTCCTCTTTGTGCAATTTTTTTTGGTGGTAGTCGCTTGGTCGACGGTTTGTTTTCTTTTGTCCCGCCGCTTGTCTTGTTGGGTTTGTATTCTTGTTGTTTCCCTCAGTGTATGTCCGAATATGAGGCGGCCCCCTCGTTTCGTGGCTGCGGTCGCCGCTGTGGCTGGTGTGTGTCGTGGTTTGTGCTGGCGGCGGCCCCCCCCCCTTTTTTTTTTTTTTGGAGGGGAGGCGGTGGGTGGAAGGAACGGACGGACGGACGGCCGGACGGCCGGGCCGGCCCCAAAGGGGGGAAACCAAAAGCGAGAGGAATGGCCTTTGGGTGTGTGTGTGTGTGTGTGTGTGTGTGTGTGTGTGTGTGTGTGTGTGTGTGTTGCCCGCACCGGCGAGCTCGGGGTGCGGCAGCAGCAGACAGACTGTGCTGCTGCCCTGTTTTTGTCTTTGTCGTTGCTGTTGCCGACTGTCTGTTGTGACGCGTGGCAAATGGGGAGGCTGGGTGGGTGGCGGTAAGTGTAGTGTTTTTGGGGCGAACGTCGTGGTTGGTCGCGCGGCCGGTATTGCCCGTTGGGTTTTGTGTGTGTGTGCCACGGTCGGTAGCCCGTGGCCGGGGGGTGTTGCAGTTTTGTGGCCGGGGCCCGCCGCGCCCGTTTCGGTGTGTGCTGTTTGTTTTTGTTGTTGTTTTTCCGGTGTTTTGTGTGCGCCTGTTGGGTGGGCGCGCCCTCTTTTTCGGGGAAATTGTGGCTGGAACGAGCGGGCGGTTTGTGTGGGAGCCGGCGCTGTATGCGCGCCAAGACGAAGCCGTTGTTGACGCCGCAACCCTTGGTAAGTTTTAACGGGCAGCCGGGGACCGCCCTGTGCCCGTGGCCCCCGCTTTAACGAACGGCGCACGTGGTCGGCTGGGTAACGGCGCTGTGACGTTCCCCCTGAACGCGTGTGAGCCGTTTTTTTTTTTAACGTGTGGTTGTGACGTAACCTGACCCCTAACCTAACCTAACCCAACCCCCCCAACGTGCGTTGAACCCGTTAACCTAACCCCCAAACCCCTCCCTTAAACCTAACCTCTGAAGAAGTGTTAACCTTAACCTAACCTAGCCCCCCTAAACCTAACCTAGCCCCTCCTTAACCTAACCTAACGCGCAACCTAACCTAACCTAACCTAACCGAACGTAAAAGGGGTGTCTGGTAGCGCCCGAAAACGCCGCGTACAAGAGAGAGGGAGGAAAGCCTCTCTGTGTGGGCGCTGCGATGAAAAAAACGTAACGTTTTGCTGTTTAAGAAGAAGAAGAAACGAAACGCGTTACCGACCCCCCGAACGTTGTTTAGCGTCGAGTAGTCGCGCGCGTCGGCGGGGGGAAAAAGGGAAACGGAAGGAAACGAAGAAAAGGACGAGGAAGCACCGAAAGCAGCAAGAAGAGAAGAAAAAGAGGAAAAGAGAGAAGAAAACACACGCGTAGCGTACCGGGGCGGTGGGCTGTGTGTGTCCCCTGTCCCGAAGGTTGTCGAGGGGAAGCGCGCCGCGCCTCGTAGGAGGAGAGGGCGCCCGTCGGTTTTGCGTGTCGCGTCCCAAATTATTGCTGTGTGTGTGTGTGTGCGCGCGCGCTTGTGGCGGTGGGCGGACGCCCTTGTCCCGTAGCGTGGGGTGTGTGTGGGTGGTGCAGGTTTTTTCCGTGGCTGTTTGGGGGCGGGCTGCGGTGCGCGCCGCGCGGCGGCATTTTTGCCGGGACAATTTTGTGTGGCGACGTGGCGGGAATGTGTGTGTTGCGTGGACGTGTGCGGGCGAGGGTGAGAGGCTGGCGTACGGGGGGGTGGCGACGGCGGCAGGTGGGTGCCGCACGCACGGGACGCGGCGGATGGGAGGCGATGGGTCGGTGGTGCCGGGTTTGCACGCCCGTCATCGCCGCACGCTTGGCTTTGGGGGCGCGCGCCGCCGGCCGTTTGGGGAGGGCGGGCTGGGCGGCGGTGTGGAGGCGTTGCCGAAGGTTTGGGCACTGTGCCGGTACGTTGGGTGGGGTCGTGGGGGCGGCATTCGGGCGGGGGCGGCGATTCTCGGCGGGCGTGGCCAGGCTGTTTGGCGCGGTAGGCGCACTTTGGCGGCGTTTTGCGGCACGACGGTGGGGATGCGCGGGCGCCGCGAGCGGGCCAGCGGGTAGCCCCATCCTTGGTGGCCGGAATGGCGCGGGCGGTGTGGGCGCGGGTGCGGGGCGACGCCGGCCACGCTGCCGGACGTGCGAGCGTAGCAAGCGCGCGAGGCGGCGCGCGGCGGCGCGCAGAGTGGCGGCCGCTCTCTTGGCCGTCCGCGCCCGCTCGCGACACTGGCGGTGCGCGGGCGCGCCGCGATTATTCCCTGCCGCTCTGCGCCCGCGTGCACACACACCAGAGTAGTACGTGCGCGCCAGCCAGCCAGCTTTTGTCGTCGCTCTTTTTTCTCTTTCCTCTGCTGTGAAGAACGGAGATGGCGGATCAGGCGGCCACGAACGAGACTGCTGCGGCCCCCGCGGCCACGGGCACGACGAAGAAGGCCAAGTCGGCGGCGGCGTCTGCGAAGAAGCCGCGCGCCAAGCCTGCGCACCCGCGCACCTCTGAGATGGTGACGGCGGCCATCAAGAGCCTGAAGGAGCGCGGCGGGTCGTCGCTGCAGGCCATCAAGAAGTACATAGCGGCGCACTACAAGCTGGACGCCGAGAAGCTGGCGCCGTTTATCAAGAAGTACCTCAAGTCGGCCGTCGTCGCCGGCGAGCTGGTTCAGACGAAGGGCAAGGGCGCGTCCGGCTCGTTTAAACTGGCTGGAGGCGGAGCTGCCGGCGGTTCGGCCGAGGGCGGCAAGGCGCGCGCCGCCGGCGCTGCCAAGAAGCGGCGCGCCGCTCCGGCGGCCAGCAAGGAGAAGAAGGGCGCCCGCGCTGCCGGCGCCAAGAAGGCTGGCGGTGTGAAGGCGGCTACGGGGCGCAAGGCGGGCGCTGCCAAGAAGGCGTCTGGCGGCGCCGCCGCCGCCCCCGCTGGGGCCAAGAAGGCTGCTGCGGCCAAGCCGGCCAAGGCCAAGTCGCCCTCGAAGGCGAAGAAGGCTGCCAAGGTTCCGACGAAGAAGCCGAAGGCGCCCCGCCCCAAGAAGGCGACGACGCCGTCGAAGGCGAAGGCGTCGCCCAAGAAGAAGAAGTAAAGCAGAGAGAAAAGTGCGCAGCCGTTTGGGTTGCGGTCCCCCCCACGCAGTGGCGAGCAGCCCAAAGCGCGCGTCGCCGCCGCCAGGCACGGCGGCTGTCCTGCCTGCCGCGGTCGTCGCCGCGCGTTGCCGCCCAAAACGGCCCTTCTCAGGGCCATCACATGTTTGCCGAGGAGCTGAGTTGTCGTGTTGCTGTTTACAGCGGGCCTGTGGGGGGAGGAGACAGACAGGGAGAGAGGAGTAGTTTTAGTATTGGTAGTTTTTTCGTTTTGTTGCTGTTTGGAGCGCCGCGCGCGTGGCCGCCTGGCTTGCCTCTCTTTTTGTTTTTGTTTTGCCGCGCCACACAGAAAGAAAAAGAAAAGAAATCTATATAGCAATGCGTGTTGCGCGCCGTTGCGGGGGTGGGTCTGTGTCTGGTGAGTGTGGTGCGGCCGCCGCGCCCGCCCGCGCTCTCTTTTTGTTGTATGACGTGATTTGATGGGGGGGTTGTGCGTGGAGTAGCGCTAGCGCGGCCGCGCGCCCGCCGTTGTTTTTGGTTGTATACACACTGTGGTGTTCGGCCCCAGCAGTGTGGTCTTGGTTTGGTTTGTTGTTGTTCTCTTGTTTTGGCGGCCACGCCACGCAAAGAAAACAAATTGATAAGCTTGTTGTTATGTTACAGATTTGGCCGCCTTTTTTTTTTTTTTGTTGTATTTGGCTTCGGGTTGTGAAACATGCCGAAAGAGAGGAGGCCCTGTCCCTGCGTGTGTCGCCTGGACGGCGGCCACAGAAATGGTGCGAATTGTGGGCTCGCCTTCGGTAGCTGAGCGAGAGAGAGAGGAGGCCACACGTTATTACGTGTATATTTTTAATTTACATTATTATTATATCGCACACACGCACAAACATATGATTTGGTGTCGTGTCGTTTTTGTGCCAAGCAGCAGTGGCCCTTATTATTTGTTGTTGTTTTTTCGTTCTCGATGCGATGTTGTGTGTGTAGGTCGCGTTGTTTTGGTGGGGGCGACGAGGAGGGGGGGGCAAAAAGAGAGAAAGGGGGCGGGCGCTTTGACGGTCGGCGGCGGCCCAAGGAAGGAAGGAAGGAGGACACCGACGTACGTCCGTCCGCCGGAAAAAAAGAGAGGGGAAGAACGACTTGACGACGACGACAATGTTTTTGCTCGCTCTCGAGAGGTGGTAGTGGCCCTGAAAAGGGCCGTTTTTGTTTGTGCGCGTCGTGCAGTCGCCAGCAGCTTGCTTAGGCGCGCTCGCCGCGGATGCGGCGCGCCAGCTGGATGTCCTTGGGCATGATGGTGACGCGCTTGGCGTGGATGGCGCACAGGTTGGTGTCTTCGAAGAGGCCGACGAGGTAGGCCTCGCTGGCTTCCTGCAGCGCCATGACGGCGGAGCTCTGGAAGCGCAGGTCGGTCTTGAAGTCCTGTGCGATCTCTCGCACGAGGCGCTGGAAGGGCAGCTTGCGGATGAGCAGCTCGGTGCTCTTTTGGTAGCGCCTGATTTCTCGGAGCGCGACGGTGCCGGGCCGGTAGCGGTGGGGCTTCTTGACGCCGCCGGTGGCGGGCGCGCTCTTCCTCGCCGCCTTGGTGGCGAGCTGTTTGCGCGGCGCCTTTCCGCCGGTGGACTTGCGGGCCGTCTGCTTTGTGCGGGCCATGTCGGACGAGAACGGAGCGAGCGAGCGGGCGAGGGTGCGTGCGGGACGGCCTCTCGGCGAAAACTGTAGCGCGGGCGCGGGCGCGGCGCGCGCTTATATGCCCTCGGTGCGGCGTGGTGGGGGAAGGCGGCCAGAGTCTATATAGGGGGGCCGGCGCCGGCCGGGCCGTGTTTGTAGCTGACTCGCCAGCGTGAGGAGAGGAGCCGTCGCGCCGCTGCCTGAGACACACTAGCTGTTTTTTTAGCCGACCGACCGTAGGAAGAAGATGACTGGCCGCGGCAAGGGAGGAAAGGGGCTCGGCAAGGGTGGCGCCAAGCGGCACCGCAAGGTGCTGCGTGACAACATCCAGGGCATCACGAAGCCGGCGATCCGCCGCCTGGCGCGCCGAGGCGGCGTGAAGCGCATCTCCGGTCTGATCTACGAGGAGACGCGCGGCGTGCTGAAGGTGTTCCTGGAGAACGTGATCCGCGACGCGGTGACGTACACGGAGCACGCGAAGCGCAAGACGGTGACCGCCATGGACGTGGTGTACGCCCTGAAGAGGCAGGGGCGCACCCTGTACGGTTTCGGCGGTTAAGGCAGCGTCCCCGTCTGTCGGTTTTTGCGGCTCTTTTCCCTGCCTGCCACTGCCATGGGGGCGAACGAAAAAGAGAACAACAAACAGTGTTCCCCCCCGCGCGCGTCCGTCTTGTCTGTGGCAGGGCGGAAGGCGCGGGTGGGCGGGGAAAGGAGGAGGAGGCGACAAAACGGCCCTTTTCAGGGCCACCACACTTGTGTTCGAGAGAAAGTGCAAAGTTGTAGTCGTGTCGTCGTTTGTTGTTTTTTGTTGAGAGAGAGGAGGTGTTTCCTCCGTTAGATATTATATATTTTAGTTGTGTGTTTTGGGGGGGGCCCTTTTCGTATTTTATTATTGTTTTCGCGAGCGAGCGTGTGATGTGGTTGCTGTTGCGACGGATGGTGCCCGGTGTGTGTGGGATGCGGCCGAGAGAGAGGAGGGAGGGATTGGTGGTAAAGAAAGAAAGGACGGCGAGAAAAGAAAAAGAAAAGAGTGTGTGGCGTCCCTTCCGAAGACGCGCGGCGGCCAGCCAGCCAGCAGCCGCTGTTTTTGATTTCGTGGCTCTCCTCGCGTTTGTTGCCCCCGCGGTTGTGTGTGCGCGCGCCACACTGTCGGCAACGGGGGGGCAAGAGGAGGGAGAGAGGGGGGTAAAAGCGGCGTGTGCTGACGCGGGCGCCCCCTACCTCTAGTAGCGTGCATATACTAGTGTTTCTTTTGTGCTGGTCTGGTCTTTTTTTGTTTGTTTTTCCGTCGCCGTGGTCTGTTTGTTTGTGGGCAGGACCTGTGACGGGCGGCCGGGGGTGCGTGTGAAGCCGCGATACTCGCGCCGCCCCCCAAGCGTAGCGTAGGTTAGGTTAGGTTTCAGTAGTAGACGGACGACCGAATTTTGCTCTGTTTGCCGAAAGGTGTATGGTGGCCCTGAAAAGGGCCGATTGTGCACAGACCGCGGCGCGCGGGTGGGTGGGGTGGGGTGGGGTGCCAGGAGACTGGCACCACCACACGACACACGGCACGGCACGGCGCGCGCTTTGCGACCACGAGGGAGGGGGAGGCTGGCTGCTTATGCCTTCTTCTCGGTCTTCTTTGGCAGCAGGACGGCCTGGATGTTGGGCAGGACACCGCCCTGTGCGATGGTGACGCCCGACAGGAGCTTGTTGAGCTCCTCGTCGTTGCGGATGGCGAGCTGGAGGTGGCGCGGGATGATGCGCGTCTTCTTGTTGTCGCGCGCCGCGTTGCCGGCCAACTCGAGCACCTCAGCGGCGAGGTACTCCATGACGGCGGCCAGGTAGACTGGCGCTCCGGCGCCGACGCGCTCGGCGTAGTTTCCCTTTCGCAGCAGCCTGTGGATTCTGCCGACGGGGAACTGGAGTCCTGCCCGGCTGGAGCGGGACTTTGACTTTCCCTTGACTTTGCCGCCCTTTCCGCGTCCGGACATGGCTGGTTGTGGAAGTCGGTGCGAGACGAGAGCTGTAGTAGCGAAGATCCGACCCGCAGCGAGTCGAGCAGCTGAGTGAACGCGGCTGGCGGCGGGTCGCCCCCCTTTATGGCCTCGGGTGCGGCGGCCGGTTGCGCGCGCTCCCCATTGGTCGGCGGTGGGAAGCGGGCGAGCTTTTATAAAGGGCGCGCGGCGGGCGCGCAGCGGGCCATTCTGAGTCAGGTAGCCTTTGTGTGCGCACGCTGGTGTCCTAGCGCTCCGCTCCTTTGTCTGCCTGGCGCGGAAACTTCCGTTGTGCGCTCCTCTGCTCATGCAGGTGCGCGCTTTTACTTCACGCACGTGTACTTGGTCGTTAAACGCTCGCAAAATTGTCGTGTCTCACAGCTGTTTCATGATGCTCACCGCGCTTCCCGGGTAACGGGTCTGTGCACTGCTTCTGGAAAGTTGTGGCGCTAAGTTGCACCAACCACCACACCACGCTGCAGAGCACCCTCTCTGTATCCTCCGAGCGTAGGGAAGACTCCGAGTCAGGGCCCGTGGCGCTGCCCGGTTACCCGCGCTCGTGTAGACTGTTAGGCTCAGCACTGCACTGGCTACCTTGCGGTGTTAACCAAGGTGTATCTGAAACACTCCACGTGGTGTCCGGTGGTCTACCCTTATGTCCGTCGTCTGAGTTAGCCCCACCTACCCAGGCAACACACACACTCAACAGCGGAAGCCCTATGGGCGACCGCGAACGAAAAATGGCGAACCGCAAAACATCGCGGAAATCACACGCGAGGGATAGCGAACCAGATGCCTTGGCTGCCTGCAGCAGCAAACGACAGGCTATGTTAGACGAGGCGGCGGCACTTGCCACCCCTCTCCCCCCCGACGAGGAGATGGAAATAGCAAACATCCCCACCTCAAACAGATTTGAGGCGCTTCCTCAGGACGCACCTGACGCCCCCCAAAGGGCGGCACCGCGACCTGTAAAAAAGTACAGAGTTCCCCCTATAATTAGTTATGTCACTAAAGGGTACATAGAACTCGTAAAAGAACTTGAACCAGGCCTAAAAAGCAAAATACTGTGCACCTTCAGAGGTGACACAGTGAAATATCAGGTCGACAATCCTGACGACTTTCAGTACGTCAAACAAAACCTAGCATTAAGAGGCATCCCATATCACACCTACGACCTTGAGCCCTCCAGGCTCCAAAGAGTCGTTATTAAGCACCTTCCGGACTTCGTGGAACCAATCCAAGTCGAGGACGCTCTTAAAGATTTACACTTTGGCGTACAAAGTGTAATACAAATGAAAGAGTATAAAGATATAAACGGAAAAACCACCCTTGTCAAATTGCCCAACTACATTGTCTCACTGGTCAAAGGAGACGATGCCAGTGCAATTTACAAAATCAAACACTTACTGTACACTGCAGTAAAAATAGAGGCTTACAGGAGGAAAGAGGGGCCCACACAGTGTTACCGCTGCCAGAGGTTTAACCATGGCAGCCGGAACTGCAACGCAGAACCTCGCTGCGTTAAGTGTGCAGGACCTCACCTGACCTCCTTGTGTCTAAAACCCACAAACAAGGAGCCAACATGTGTACACTGCAAGGGCAACCACCCTGCAAGTTACAAGAAGTGTCCAACTTATCTCAAACTAGTAGAATCAATGAAAACACAGCACACAGCGGAAGCTGGCAGAACAAAATCCAGGCCAGCCCCTGCTAACAACGCTACCAATTTCCCGACTATAAACTCTAGAGGTCGCAGGACCCAAGCTCAAACAGCGACAACTGTCTCCCAGTCTGACGCTGCCCCCTCTACCTCATTCCTTCCCTCAGGCTCTGGGGCGGGCACATCCACCAGACAAGCCCAGAACCCATGGAACTTGCCAACAAACCCCACTCAACAACCAAAACATGATCTTCCCGGTCTTGGGAATGAAACACTAAACCAGATGTTTGGAATTGCGAGCATGCTGAAGCAATTCAACATCTCCAAAATCCTAAGCGCTATCCAAAACACAATGGTTCAAGTTCAGGCAGCACCAGACATGTTGTCGAAACTTATGGTAATAATGTCTAATATCATGAACTTCTTCAATGGACCTTAAGCAAGATTCCAACTACTACATACTAAACTGGAATGCCGACGGCATTCTGTTCCAGAAGAGACAACTAGAGCTCTTCCTAGACGATCACGGAATAGACATTGCTCTCATAACAGAGACTCATCTAGAACCGGATCAGAGCTTTAGTATTAGAAACTACACCATGTACAGGAACGATAGGTTAGATCGCCCCAAAGGGGGCACACTAGTTTTAATTAAAAATAGAATACCTCATAGGCTAGTAGATATCCCACCACTAGAAAGGGCTGAAGCCACAGCCATTGAAATTAAACTAGAGCAAGGGCTAGTAATTTTAGTTGCGCTATATCACCCTCCCAATGGTAACTTGCCTGCTAGGGACTTAGATGTACTACTAGGCCTTGGACCCAAAGTCATACTGTGTGGAGACTTGAATGCAAAGAACCTGGCTTGGGGATGCAATGCCAACAACACCAGTGGGAGGACTCTTCACACCTACCTACAGGATCACAATAACACGAACATCATAGCTCCTGACGAGCCAACGCACTTCCCCAGAAATCCCAACCATAGGCCAGACATACTGGACATCTTTGTAACAAAAAATTTCGAAGGGGCATACAACCCAACTGTCCTAAAGGAGCTGGATTCAGACCATGACCCAGTAACCCTTGAGATAGCTGGTGTACGATTTTCAAGCTCGCAAAAGGTCTTCTACACGTACCAGACAGACTGGGAAAGTTACACTAACCTAGTGGACCTACACACCAGGGAGCTTCCCAGTCTGGAAAATAAACGTGAGATAGACAACGCCGTAAACCACTTCTCCAACGTCCTAACAGAGTGCTACAAACACTCTACAACGAAAACAAGACACCTAAACCGCAGGCAAGACCTCCCTGTAGAAATTCAGGAGCTCCTGCGCACAAAGAAGCGCATCAGGAAGAGGTGGCAAGCCTATCGTGATCCAGAGGACAGGAGGATTGCGAACGCACTTGCCCAGGAAGTTAGAGTTCTTCTGGAGGAATACAGGAGCGCTCGTTGGGAAGAAGCCCTCAATGAGACTCATGACAACCCCCGGAAATTCTGGAGAATGGTCAAAGCCAGGAAAAACCCTGTCAAATCAGTAAAACCCCTGCATGGTGAAAACGGCCTTGTGTACGACCCACCAGACAAGGCAGAAGCAATGGCGAACTCCTTGGAACTGCAATTCATGGAAAATATAGTCGACGACGAAGAAGCTGATGACCATGAAGAGGACGTCATCAGAGCAGTTCCGGGAATTCTCCGCAGAAGATCTCAGACTTCCTTTGAACCAGTCTCTTGCCAAGCAGTGCACTCAACTATAAGAGGGCTCGGCCTCCACAAATCCGCTGGCCCAGATGGCATCAGGCCACCGCAACTCAAAAAACTCCCACCCTCAGCAATACAAACCCTCACCAACATATACAACTCCTGTCTAAAACATACTTATTTCCCATCTTCCTGGAAAACTGCAAAAGTCATTACCATTCCTAAACCTGACAAAAACCCACTCTTCCCTCAGAACCATAGACCCATCTCCCTCCTAAGCATACTTGGCAAATGCCTAGAACGCCTAATCCTCACGCCACTGCAAGTCTTCCTCCAAGAGCGAAACATCATTATACCAGAGCAGTTCGGCTTTCGTGCCGGCCATGGCACAATAACCCAAGCCACCCGAGTAGTTGAGCACATCTGCAAGGCAAAGGCTGAAGGACAAAGCACAGGGGCTGTCTTTTTAGACATCGAAAAGGCATTTGACAGGGTATGGCACAACGGTCTGATATACAAGCTCCACCAGTATGACTGCCCAAGGCACCTTTTAAAAATCCTGGCTTCCTTTCTAACGAACAGGAAGTTTTATGTTAGTCTAGATAAACATAAGAGTAGTATTAAGTCCATTGAGGCTGGTGTACCCCAGGGATCTGTCTTGGGACCTATCTTGTATAGTGTCTATACCAACGACATCCCAAAATCACCCAGCACCCATCTCGCACTTTTTGCAGACGACACTGCTGTATATGCAAGTCATCCGAACCCCAAGTACATTGTCCCCAACATTCAAAGGCACCTAGACAGAATCACTCAGTGGTGCAATATGTGGAAAATCAAAATAAATCCAACTAAGTGCCACACAATCATGTTTACCACCAGAAGGAGACCTCCAGACCGCCAACTAACCATTGAGGGTAGGGACCTCCCCTGGTGCGACACAATTAAATACCTAGGGCTAAAAATTGACAGTAAACTGACATGGAACGCTCATATCACAGACGCAAGCAATCGGGGTTCGGGCTGCATATTCCAACTATACCCGCTGCTCAAAGGCAACGGACTAACCACCAAATTAAAGTTAAGAATCTGGAAGATGGTGGTTCTTCCAAAAATACTTTATGGCTGCGAGATCTTCGGCACAGCCGCAGATACTCACATAAACAAGCTGCAGGTAGTGCAGAACAAGGCACTGCGTATAATAACTGACGCTCCCTGGTTCGTCCGCAACGCAGACATACACAGGGACACAAATACACCATACATTTCAACTATCATACAAAAACGCACACAAGCACTTTACACTAACACCCAAAACTCACCACACAACTTAATAGCAACACTGGGCACCGACCCATTCCACATTAACTACAAGCACCCAAGAAACATAATAACCCGTCAGTACAGGGTATAAAACACACATACACAACAACACATGAACAATCAAACCCCAACATGTTAACTAGACTAACTCAGACGGAAGGCATTAAGGCAACGACCTCCGGACCTTCAATACACATGGACTAGAGTCCAGACATGACATCCACATGGCGCAGCGGGCCACTGTGCTGAGAGACGCTGAGCTGAGCTGTACGGTACGGATCGCTGTCGCTGACCGAGATGCCGCCCAAGACTAGTGGAAAGGCCGCGAAGAAGGCGGGCAAGGCGCAGAAGAATATCTCGAAGGGCGACAAGAAGAAGAAGCGCAAGAGGAAGGAGAGCTATGCCATCTACATTTACAAGGTGCTGAAGCAGGTGCACCCTGACACGGGCATCTCGTCGAAGGCGATGAGCATCATGAACAGCTTTGTGAACGACATTTTCGAGCGCATTGCTGCCGAGGCGTCGCGCCTGGCGCACTACAACAAGCGGTCGACGATCACGTCCCGCGAGATCCAGACCGCTGTGCGGCTGTTGCTGCCCGGCGAGCTGGCCAAGCACGCCGTGAGCGAGGGCACCAAGGCGGTGACCAAGTACACGAGCTCGAAGTAGAGCGGTCGGCTGGCTTGTTTTCTCCTGTGATTGGCGAAAAAAAGAAGCTGCCGCCTCTGTGCTTTGGGGGTGCACGGAAACAAAAACGGCCCTTTTCAGGGCCACCACATGTGTCTGTAGCCGAAGAGCGGGATTGTCTGTCGTGCCCTCTGTGTGTCCGTTTTGGCTTGTTTGTTCCTTTTTATTTATTTTTTTAATTACTGTCCTATTTCGATGGCGATGCCAAATTTTGTTGTGCGGTTTGCGTCTCTGTGTGTGTGTGTGTGGCGTCGAATATACATACGTGGGCGGGCTGGCTGTGAGCGAGGGTGCGCGTCGTCGGAGATGGGGGGGGGGGGGGCGATATGACGCGGCGTTGCTCGGATATATGGGGGCTGGGAGAGGAGGCAGGCGGCCCGGGAATTTGGTGGCGTTTTTCGGCTGTGGGTGACGTGCTACTTTTGCGGAGGGCGGTGGTGTTTTTTTCTTTTTTTGGGTTGTCGTTGTCGCTTGGGGAACAGGAAGAGAGTAGAGGAAAGGCAAAGAAAGAAAGAGAGGAAAGAAAAACCCACCAACAGAGGAGAGATATGACGATACGAGTTCCGTTGTTTGGCGGAGTTTTGAGCGCGGCGCGTTTTGCTTTGTGAGCAGCGGCCGGCCGCGAAGTTGGCGGTGTGCGCGCGCCCCCTGGCGGCGGCGGGTTGCTGCGGCCAGGAGAGGGCGTTGGCGGGCGGTTGCCGCGGCGCGTGGTTGTGGAGAGAGGGGGAGCGCGTTTTGTTTTGGCTGGGCGGCGGCGAGACGGACGGACGGAAGGTGGGTAATGTTGTGGTGCGGGCGAGCGGCCGCGTCGTCGTGTGACACGAGAAACAGTCGTCCCGTTTTGTGTGTTCCTTCTGTCCTCTTTGTGCAATTTTTTTTGGTGGTAGTCGCTTGGTCGACGGTTTGTTTTCTTTTGTCCCGCCGCTTGTCTTGTTGGGTTTGTATTCTTGTTGTTTCCCTCAGTGTATGTCCGAATATGAGGCGGCCCCCTCGTTTCGTGGCTGCGGTCGCCGCTGTGGCTGGTGTGTGTCGTGGTTTGTGCTGGCGGCGGCCCCCCCCCCTTTTTTTTTTTTTTGGAGGGGAGGCGGTGGGTGGAAGGAACGGACGGACGGACGGCCGGACGGCCGGGCCGGCCCCAAAGGGGGGAAACCAAAAGCGAGAGGAATGGCCTTTGGTGTGTGTGTGTGTGTGTGTGTGTGTGTGTGTGTGTGTGTGTGTGTGTGTTGCCCGCACCGGCGAGCTCGGGGTGCGGCAGCAGCAGACAGACTGTGCTGCTGCCCTGTTTTTGTCTTTGTCGTTGCTGTTGCCGACTGTCTGTTGTGACGCGTGGCAAATGGGGAGGCTGGGTGGGTGGCGGTAAGTGTAGTGTTTTTGGGGCGAACGTCGTGGTTGGTCGCGCGGCCGGTATTGCCCGTTGGGTTTTGTGTGTGTGTGCCACGGTCGGTAGCCCGTGGCCGGGGGGTGTTGCAGTTTTGTGGCCGGGGCCCGCCGCGCCCGTTTCGGTGTGTGCTGTTTGTTTTTGTTGTTGTTTTTCCGGTGTTTTGTGTGCGCCTGTTGGGTGGGCGCGCCCTCTTTTTCGGGGAAATTGTGGCTGGAACGAGCGGGCGGTTTGTGTGGGAGCCGGCGCTGTATGCGCGCCAAGACGAAGCCGTTGTTGACGCCGCAACCCTTGGTAAGTTTTAACGGGCAGCCGGGGACCGCCCTGTGCCCGTGGCCCCCGCTTTAACGAACGGCGCACGTGGTCGGCTGGGTAACGGCGCTGTGACGTTCCCCCTGAACGCGTGTGAGCCGTTTTTTTTTAACGTGTGGTTGTGACGTAACCTGACCCCTAACCTAACCTAACCCAACCCCCCCAACGTGCGTTGAACCCGTTAACCTAACCCCCAAACCCCTCCCTTAAACCTAACCTCTGAAGAAGTGTTAACCTTAACCTAACCTAGCCCCCCTAAACCTAACCTAGCCCCTCCTTAACCTAACCTAACGCGCAACCTAACCTAACCTAACCTAACCGAACGTAAAAGGGGTGTCTGGTAGCGCCCGAAAACGCCGCGTACAAGAGAGAGGGAGGAAAGCCTCTCTGTGTGGGCGCTGCGATGAAAAAAACGTAACGTTTTGCTGTTTAAGAAGAAGAAGAAACGAAACGCGTTACCGACCCCCCGAACGTTGTTTAGCGTCGAGTAGTCGCGCGCGTCGGCGGGGGGAAAAAGGGAAACGGAAGGAAACGAAGAAAAGGACGAGGAAGCACCGAAAGCAGCAAGAAGAGAAGAAAAAGAGGAAAAGAGAGAAGAAAACACACGCGTAGCGTACCGGGGCGGTGGGCTGTGTGTGTCCCCTGTCCCGAAGGTTGTCGAGGGGAAGCGCGCCGCGCCTCGTAGGAGGAGAGGGCGCCCGTCGGTTTTGCGTGTCGCGTCCCAAATTATTGCTGTGTGTGTGTGTGTGCGCGCGCGCTTGTGCCGGCGTGCGGTGGGCGGACGCCCTTGTCCCGTAGCGTGGGGTGTGTGTGGGTGGTGCAGGTTTTTTCCGTGGCTGTTTGGGGGCGGGCTGCGGTGCGCGCCGCGCGGCGGCATTTTTGCCGGGACAATTTTGTGTGGCGACGTGGCGGGAATGTGTGTGTTGCGTGGACGTGTGCGGGCGAGGGTGAGAGGCTGGCGTACGGGGGGGTGGCGACGGCGGCAGGTGGGTGCCGCACGCACGGGACGCGGCGGATGGGAGGCGATGGGTCGGTGGTGCCGGGTTTGCACGCCCGTCATCGCCGCACGCTTGGCTTTGGGGGCGCGCGCCGCCGGCCGTTTGGGGAGGGCGGGCTGGGCGGCGGTGTGGAGGCGTTGCCGAAGGTTTGGGCACTGTGCCGGTACGTTGGGTGGGGTCGTGGGGGCGGCATTCGGGCGGGGGCGGCGATTCTCGGCGGGCGTGGCCAGGCTGTTTGGCGCGGTAGGCGCACTTTGGCGGCGTTTTGCGGCACGACGGTGGGGATGCGCGGGCGCCGCGAGCGGGCCAGCGGGTAGCCCCATCCTTGGTGGCCGGAATGGCGCGGGCGGTGTGGGCGCGGGTGCGGGGCGACGCCGGCCACGCTGCCGGACGTGCGAGCGTAGCAAGCGCGCGAGGCGGCGCGCGGCGGCGCGCAGAGTGGCGGCCGCTCTCTTGGCCGTCCGCGCCCGCTCGCGACACTGGCGGTGCGCGGGCGCGCCGCGATTATTCCCTGCCGCTCTGCGCCCGCGTGCACACACACCAGAGTAGTACGTGCGCGCCAGCCAGCCAGCTTTTGTCGTCGCTCTTTTTTCTCTTTCCTCTGCTGTGAAGAACGGAGATGGCGGATCAGGCGGCCACGAACGAGACTGCTGCGGCCCCCGCGGCCACGGGCACGACGAAGAAGGCCAAGTCGGCGGCGGCGTCTGCGAAGAAGCCGCGCGCCAAGCCTGCGCACCCGCGCACCTCTGAGATGGTGACGGCGGCCATCAAGAGCCTGAAGGAGCGCGGCGGGTCGTCGCTGCAGGCCATCAAGAAGTACATAGCGGCGCACTACAAGCTGGACGCCGAGAAGCTGGCGCCGTTTATCAAGAAGTACCTCAAGTCGGCCGTCGTCGCCGGCGAGCTGGTTCAGACGAAGGGCAAGGGCGCGTCCGGCTCGTTTAAACTGGCTGGAGGCGGAGCTGCCGGCGGTTCGGCCGAGGGCGGCAAGGCGCGCGCCGCCGGCGCTGCCAAGAAGCGGCGCGCCGCTCCGGCGGCCAGCAAGGAGAAGAAGGGCGCCCGCGCTGCCGGCGCCAAGAAGGCTGGCGGTGTGAAGGCGGCTACGGGGCGCAAGGCGGGCGCTGCCAAGAAGGCGTCTGGCGGCGCCGCCGCCGCCCCCGCTGGGGCCAAGAAGGCTGCTGCGGCCAAGCCGGCCAAGGCCAAGTCGCCCTCGAAGGCGAAGAAGGCTGCCAAGGTTCCGACGAAGAAGCCGAAGGCGCCCCGCCCCAAGAAGGCGACGACGCCGTCGAAGGCGAAGGCGTCGCCCAAGAAGAAGAAGTAAAGCAGAGAGAAAAGTGCGCAGCCGTTTGGGTTGCGGTCCCCCCCACGCAGTGGCGAGCAGCCCAAAGCGCGCGTCGCCGCCGCCAGGCACGGCGGCTGTCCTGCCTGCCGCGGTCGTCGCCGCGCGTTGCCGCCCAAAACGGCCCTTCTCAGGGCCATCACATGTTTGCCGAGGAGCTGAGTTGTCGTGTTGCTGTTTACAGCGGGCCTGTGGGGGGAGGAGACAGACAGGGAGAGAGGAGTAGTTTTAGTATTGGTAGTTTTTTCGTTTTGTTGCTGTTTGGAGCGCCGCGCGCGTGGCCGCCTGGCTTGCCTCTCTTTTTGTTTTTGTTTTGCCGCGCCACACAGAAAGAAAAAGAAAAGAAATCTATATAGCAATGCGTGTTGCGCGCCGTTGCGGGGGTGGGTCTGTGTCTGGTGAGTGTGGTGCGGCCGCCGCGCCCGCCCGCGCTCTCTTTTTGTTGTATGACGTGATTTGATGGGGGGGTTGTGCGTGGAGTAGCGCTAGCGCGGCCGCGCGCCCGCCGTTGTTTTTGGTTGTATACACACTGTGGTGTTCGGCCCCAGCAGTGTGATCTTGGTTTGGTTTGTTGTTGTTCTCTTGTTTTGGCGGCCACGCCACGCAAAGAAAACAAATTGATAAGCTTGTTGTTATGTTACAGATTTGGCCGCCTTTTTTTTTTTTTTGTTGTATTTGGCTTCGGGTTGTGAAACATGCCGAAAGAGAGGAGGCCCTGTCCCTGCGTGTGTCGCCTGGACGGCGGCCACAGAAATGGTGCGAATTGTGGGCTCGCCTTCGGTAGCTGAGCGAGAGAGAGAGGAGGCCACACGTTATTACGTGTATATTTTTAATTTACATTATTATTATATCGCACACACGCACAAACATATGATTTGGTGTCGTGTCGTTTTTGTGCCAAGCAGCAGTGGCCCTTATTATTTGTTGTTGTTTTTTCGTTCTCGATGCGATGTTGTGTGTGTAGGTCGCGTTGTTTTGGTGGGGGCGACGAGGAGGGGGGGGCAAAAAGAGAGAAAGGGGGCGGGCGCTTTGACGGTCGGCGGCGGCCCAAGGAAGGAAGGAAGGAGGACACCGACGTACGTCCGTCCGCCGGAAAAAAAGAGAGGGGAAGAACGACTTGACGACGACGACAATGTTTTTGCTCGCTCTCGAGAGGTGGTAGTGGCCCTGAAAAGGGCCGTTTTTGTTTGTGCGCGTCGTGCAGTCGCCAGCAGCTTGCTTAGGCGCGCTCGCCGCGGATGCGGCGCGCCAGCTGGATGTCCTTGGGCATGATGGTGACGCGCTTGGCGTGGATGGCGCACAGGTTGGTGTCTTCGAAGAGGCCGACGAGGTAGGCCTCGCTGGCTTCCTGCAGCGCCATGACGGCGGAGCTCTGGAAGCGCAGGTCGGTCTTGAAGTCCTGTGCGATCTCTCGCACGAGGCGCTGGAAGGGCAGCTTGCGGATGAGCAGCTCGGTGCTCTTTTGGTAGCGCCTGATTTCTCGGAGCGCGACGGTGCCGGGCCGGTAGCGGTGGGGCTTCTTGACGCCGCCGGTGGCGGGCGCGCTCTTCCTCGCCGCCTTGGTGGCGAGCTGTTTGCGCGGCGCCTTTCCGCCGGTGGACTTGCGGGCCGTCTGCTTTGTGCGGGCCATGTCGGACGAGAACGGAGCGAGCGAGCGGGCGAGGGTGCGTGCGGGACGGCCTCTCGGCGAAAACTGTAGCGCGGGCGCGGGCGCGGCGCGCGCTTATATGCCCTCGGTGCGGCGTGGTGGGGGAAGGCGGCCAGAGTCTATATAGGGGGGCCGGCGCCGGCCGGGCCGTGTTTGTAGCTGACTCGCCAGCGTGAGGAGAGGAGCCGTCGCGCCGCTGCCTGAGACACACTAGCTGTTTTTTTAGCCGACCGACCGTAGGAAGAAGATGACTGGCCGCGGCAAGGGAGGAAAGGGGCTCGGCAAGGGTGGCGCCAAGCGGCACCGCAAGGTGCTGCGTGACAACATCCAGGGCATCACGAAGCCGGCGATCCGCCGCCTGGCGCGCCGAGGCGGCGTGAAGCGCATCTCCGGTCTGATCTACGAGGAGACGCGCGGCGTGCTGAAGGTGTTCCTGGAGAACGTGATCCGCGACGCGGTGACGTACACGGAGCACGCGAAGCGCAAGACGGTGACCGCCATGGACGTGGTGTACGCCCTGAAGAGGCAGGGGCGCACCCTGTACGGTTTCGGCGGTTAAGGCAGCGTCCCCGTCTGTCGGTTTTTGCGGCTCTTTTCCCTGCCTGCCACTGCCATGGGGGCGAACGAAAAAGAGAACAACAAACAGTGTTCCCCCCCGCGCGCGTCCGTCTTGTCTGTGGCAGGGCGGAAGGCGCGGGTGGGCGGGGAAAGGAGGAGGAGGCGACAAAACGGCCCTTTTCAGGGCCACCACACTTGTGTTCGAGAGAAAGTGCAAAGTTGTAGTCGTGTCGTCGTTTGTTGTTTTTTGTTGAGAGAGAGGAGGTGTTTCCTCCGTTAGATATTATATATTTTAGTTGTGTGTTTTGGGGGGGGCCCTTTTCGTATTTTATTATTGTTTTCGCGAGCGAGCGTGTGATGTGGTTGCTGTTGCGACGGATGGTGCCCGGTGTGTGTGGGATGCGGCCGAGAGAGAGGAGGGAGGGATTGGTGGTAAAGAAAGAAAGGACGGCGAGAAAAGAAAAAGAAAAGAGTGTGTGGCGTCCCTTCCGAAGACGCGCGGCGGCCAGCCAGCCAGCAGCCGCTGTTTTTGATTTCGTGGCTCTCCTCGCGTTTGTTGCCCCCGCGGTTGTGTGTGCGCGCGCCACACTGTCGGCAACGGGGGGGCAAGAGGAGGGAGAGAGGGGGGTAAAAGCGGCGTGTGCTGACGCGGGCGCCCCCTACCTCTAGTAGCGTGCATATACTAGTGTTTCTTTTGTGCTGGTCTGGTCTTTTTTTGTTTGTTTTTCCGTCGCCGTGGTCTGTTTGTTTGTGGGCAGGACCTGTGACGGGCGGCCGGGGGTGCGTGTGAAGCCGCGATACTCGCGCCGCCCCCCAAGCGTAGCGTAGGTTAGGTTAGGTTTCAGTAGTAGACGGACGACCGAATTTTGCTCTGTTTGCCGAAAGGTGTATGGTGGCCCTGAAAAGGGCCGATTGTGCACAGACCGCGGCGCGCGGGTGGGTGGGGTGGGGTGGGGTGCCAGGAGACTGGCACCACCACACGACACACGGCACGGCACGGCGCGCGCTTTGCGACCACGAGGGAGGGGGAGGCTGGCTGCTTATGCCTTCTTCTCGGTCTTCTTTGGCAGCAGGACGGCCTGGATGTTGGGCAGGACACCGCCCTGTGCGATGGTGACGCCCGACAGGAGCTTGTTGAGCTCCTCGTCGTTGCGGATGGCGAGCTGGAGGTGGCGCGGGATGATGCGCGTCTTCTTGTTGTCGCGCGCCGCGTTGCCGGCCAACTCGAGCACCTCAGCGGCGAGGTACTCCATGACGGCGGCCAGGTAGACTGGCGCTCCGGCGCCGACGCGCTCGGCGTAGTTTCCCTTTCGCAGCAGCCTGTGGATTCTGCCGACGGGGAACTGGAGTCCTGCCCGGCTGGAGCGGGACTTTGACTTTCCCTTGACTTTGCCGCCCTTTCCGCGTCCGGACATGGCTGGTTGTGGAAGTCGGTGCGAGACGAGAGCTGTAGTAGCGAAGATCCGACCCGCAGCGAGTCGAGCAGCTGAGTGAACGCGGCTGGCTTACGCTTACGCTTACGCTTCTCTTGACGGACCTCGACCTTGGTCCGATGGGTTGCAGGCTAAGCATTACTGCTGTTCCTGCGGTGCCTGAAACATATGAAAAAGAAATTAGTGGCCTGACTGGAGGAAGGGTCTTAGTATGTCAGCTGGTGACGGAGTGTGGTTTCTTCCACGGTTGCTACGAGATTATAAGATTAATCCCGTAGCAGGTCAGGCCAACGAGTCGTTGGCCTGAAGTGTGGTTGTGTCCCAAGGTCCCGGACGAGCCGGTTTTGGGACTGCTGGGACTTCTCATAGAAGTTCCTGGCGGTGGCGCGGAACCTCTCCCGGAGGGGCAAGATGCCGACTTCGTCGTGAAGTCGGGCGGTGGGGTACCGCTTCGGAAGATGCAGGGCAGTCTTCAGTGCGCGGTTCTGGATCCTCTGCAGCGACTCGATGTGGAGGTCTGCGGCGTTTCCAAATACTGGGGACGCGTACTCGAGCACTGGGCGAACCAGTGACAAGTACATCGTGATCCCATGTTCCGGCGGCAGCGACGACTGCGGGTTAAGCAGCGGATAAATTACGCGTAATCGCGCAATGGCTCTCTGTCTTACATCACTGACGTGATGTTTCCAGGTGAGCCTTTGATCTAGGGTAACCCCTAGGTATTTCGCCGTCGTGCTCCAGGGGATGGGAGCCCCCAGAATTTCGATCGGCGGTAGCCCAATTGGCACACGTCTTCTAGTGAAGACTACTGCCTGGCTTTTCGCGGCGTTGAATTTCAACCGCCACTTAGTAGCCCATGCCCCCAGGACGTCGCAACCAGCTTGCAGGCGGCGTCGCATCGTGTGCGCGTTCATGCTGCGGGTGAACAGCGCTGTATCGTCGGCGTAGAGTGCCAATTCTACGCGTGGTACCCGCGGTGCGTCGGCAGTGTACAAAGAGTACAGCAGGGGGCCGAGAACCGACCCCTGTGGCACTCCTGCACGTATCTGCCTTTCCGTCGATGTACCGTCTTCTGCCCTCACATGGAAGGTTCGTTCAGACAGGTACGACTGCAATAGTCTCCCATGAGACGTCGGAATGCCGTGCACAAAAAGTTTGTACACGAGGCCGTCGTGCCAGACGGAGTCGAACGCGCGGGAGACGTCAAGGAACACTGCCCCAAGGAATTCCCTTGTTTCCAGTGCCCGCATTGCCGGCTCGACCAGCCGGAGTAGCTGGTGTGTGGTGGAATGGCCGGCGCGGAAACCGAACTGCTCGTCCGGTATGACGTTCTCGCGCGTGACGTGATCCAGCAGTCTCTTCACGTACAGCCTCTCGAAGACTTTCGAGAGGGACGACAGCAGGCTGATGGGCCGGTAGCTGGTAACCTGGCGCGGATCCTTGCCGGTTTTCAGGATTGCTACCACTTCCGCATGTTTCCATGCGTTGGGGAAGACTCCCGAGCGGAGAATCTCGTTAAACACGTCGGCAAGGAGCCGATGCGTTCCCTGAGGTAGGTTCGTCAGCAGGCGGTTAGTGATACCGTCGCTGCCTCCCGCCTTCCTCTGGTTCAACGAGCGAAGCTGCTTTGCAACCTCGTTCTCCGTGATCGGCTCGATGGCGTCGTCTTCTTCTCTGGCGGCGAGGAACACTGGCAGCTGCTCGGCGACTCTGCGGGTGTGCTCCTCATCTATGACGTCTTCAACTGGCGTGAAGTTGGCCGCGAATGCGTCAGCCAGCGCGCTGGCCTTCGCGTCCGGGTCACTTGCGTAGTCGTCCCCGACCTGGAGGGGCGGAATGCGCTGGCGGCGGCGAAGGAAAGCCTTCGCGACTCTCCAGGCGCTTCCGTCGTCTGGATTAAGCGTTGACACGAGGTCTGCCCAATCCTGGTTCCGGTGGTTTTCAACTGCGGCCTTAATTTCCCGCCTCATGCGATTTAATCGGCGCTTCGTTTCTGGTTGGCGTGTAAGCTGCCATTCACGAAACAGTCGATTTTTGTCGCTGATGGCTGCCAGAATGTGGCGTGGGAGCTGTCGCGAGAAATCTCGCGGCTGGCGCGGCGGTCTCGGAGTTGCGTCTTCCGCGGCTCGCTGGATCGTCCTGGAGAGGAAGGCGAGGGTAGCGTCGGCCCCGGCCTCGGCGGGGTTTGGCGCTTCCTCGAGTGCGGCAAGCACCGCCTCTTGGTAGCGCTCTGCGTCCAAGTTCTTGTAGCTGGGACGCTGCTCTCGGAGGGATGCGCCGATCACGTCCAACTCGAAAATGACCGGTACATGGTCGGAGTTCAGGACGTTTCGTGTCTCAGCGGACGCAAAGCGGCCGATGCCCTTCATAAGGGCAATGTCGAGCACGTCGGGTTCCCCTCGGTCCGGGAAGTGCGTGGGGTCAAAAGGCCCCAGGCTAATTGCGCCGCAGCGATGCACGGCGCGGGACAGTCGGCGCCCACTGACGTTGGTGACGCGAGAGTTCCACTCTGGGTGTTTCGCATTGAAGTCCCCAGCAATGAAAAGCCGCCCCTCCAGCGTCAGCAGGGTCTCGAAATCCGCTCCCACTAGCGGCCTGCCAGGCTGCCTGTATACCGACACGAAAAGAATCTTTCCGGCGGTAGTGTTCACGACTACTCCTGTCGTTTCCAGCGTCGGTGTCTCCGGAAGATGCACTCGATGATGCTGCAGCGACTTCTTCACGTAGATGGCAGTGCCACCCCCTTGGGTAAGCCTGTCATCTCGGTAGCAGCAGTAGTTTGCCGCTCGCACGTTTACCCCGGGTTTGAGGAAGGTCTCCTGTACTAGGCAGATGTCGACCGCCTCTTCCCGTAGGAGCAGGCGAAATTCGCCCTGCTGAGGATGGAGACTCCTCGCATTAAACGTGCAGATCGTCAATCCGTGGATATGGCCATTATCCATGGTGACTGCTGGGGTTGAAGGCGTTGGCCTGGAGGGCCGCCGTTACTGCCTCCACGAGAACCGGGAGTTTCACCAGCAGCTGGTTCAGCGAGCGCAGAAGCGCGCTGAGCTCAGCGGTAGACATTTGGCTGCTTGCGGGGGCCGCGGCGGAGATAGCGTCGGCGGCGGCGATGACTTCGGCGGCGGGAGCTGCCGGCTGGGCGGTCGCAACACGCACCTCATGCGTGGGCGCAGGCTGTCCTGCGGCGGTGACGGCTTCGGGCTGCTGCTTGCGGCCGGGCGGCCGCTGGCGGGGTTCCCGCACCGCAGCCGCGGGCGCCGGCATGCCGGAGTCCGCTGCTGCAGGCGTTTGCCGGTCCGAACGGCCGCCTTCGGCTGCTGGCTGGGCGGTGGTGGCTGGCTTCCTTCCGCGGGCGACGTCCGCGAAGCTGCGGCCGGGAACTACGGGGTTTGGGCGCTTTCCCTTCTTGAAGGCGCGGCAGCCCCTGTAGCTCGCGACGTGGTCTTCGTTGCAATTGCAACAAAGGGAAGGGTCGTCCCTGCCCTTCTGGCACTCCCGGGACGGGTGATTGCCGGCACACTTCGAGCACCGGGTTGGCATGGTGCAGTATTTTGCCACGTGGTCGAAACCCTGGCAACGGTAGCACTGCGCCCGCTTGCTCTTGGCGCGCAACGGCTCCACCTTGACGGAGAGATCTCCGATCCTCTCCAGCTGGAAAATCTTGCGGTTATCGGCGTTGTCCACCAGGATAACGCAGAACAGCGGCATCACGCGGCGCGTCCTTGGGGACTTCATGGCACCAACGTGCCTGGTGGCGAAGCCCTCTTCCCTGAGTAAGTCACTCAGGTATTGTGGGTCCATTTTAAGTGGCAGGCGGCGGAGAACAACCTTAAGTTGTTTCAGCCTGTCCGCATTGTGTGTGAAGCACCCCCATTGCTCCTTGGCAGCCAGTTCCATCACCTGGTCGTACTCCTCGCGAGTGTCGACCTGGACGACGTACTGGTTGCCGCTCTTCGTCCTGAGACGTGGCTGGCTGACGACTTCCTTCACCTTCTTATGGAAGGCCTGGTAGTCGCCGTCCCATAATACCGTGATCGGCGGCGGTCGGGGCGGTTTCTTTGCCGCTGGCGTCGTCCCGGCCCTTTCCGATTCCGTCACTTCCGGGAGTGACCCGAAAGCGTTGCCGGTCTGCAGCTCGGCTGGCGTGATCTGCCGGAATTCGCTGGGCCTGGCGGTGTGCCGCCGCGGTGGA
This sequence comes from Locusta migratoria, assembly GCA_026315105.1. Taxonomy (NCBI): domain Eukaryota; kingdom Metazoa; phylum Arthropoda; class Insecta; order Orthoptera; family Acrididae; genus Locusta; species Locusta migratoria. Next base: position 63,691 of record JAOYRU010002375.1, on the reverse strand, counting down.
GCGATGAAACCATCGCTGTCCGGCTGGCGCGGAGACGTCGTCTTCTTGCGCCGCGTCCTCTTCTTTAGCGCCCTCTGGCGCGAGTTTGCCGGGGGAGAGGCGGCGTCCTCCATGGAGGCGGCAGGCCGCTTCCTAGAGTTTTGCCGTACCTCCTTCGCCTCCCCTGAGTCGGGGAGGTTTGAAACGGCCCCCTTCTGGCGGTCCGCTGGAGCAGGGGCAATCGCCCTTGCCAAGCTGGCGGGCGCGGCCGCAATTGCGGGCGCTACAGCTGTACCGGTAGGCACAGGGGAGGGCAGGATGACGATCCTGGACCCAGTGGCCGCGGACGTCGTTCCTGCCAACAGGCAGTGCTGCACAGAGGACGTCAAGCCCTCTGGAGCGATTGCTGTCGGGGCCGCTACCTCGCTCCGAGGTGGCGGGACGGAGAAGACCGTGACGGTCTTTTGCGGGTCGGTCGCAGGTGCGCCGACACCGACAACACTGAGCTCGTCGACAGACGAGCTCGGCCTCAGCACTGCGGCTGGGGGGCGCGCACTCCTCCTCTCAGATTCGGAGCGATAACGGGGGGTTACGGCCCGTGGCCGCAGGGGATCCCCTTCCCGGCCAGGTTTCGCCTCCCTCCTTATCTCGTCGGTACGAGACCTCCTGTGCTTTGCCTCTGACATGGCTGTTCCCAATCGACAACGACAATTTTGCTTCTTTGCGAGACAACGACAACTTGCTCGTTCGGAAACGGGAATTGCCAGCCAGAATGCACCTACACAGGTTCCCTATGGCTCAGAGTCCTGCTGAATAACCTCACGCAGAATACTGAGCGAATTCTAGCGCTGAAAAGCACTGAAAAAGTTGCTGACGTAGACGACGGCGATCCCAGGTGGGATGGCAGTCAGCCAGACAGCGCAGTACCGCCGGCGAGAGCGTACACAAAGCGCCCGCTCACGCCAAGGTCACAGCGCGAGAGCGCAGCAGAGCAGGTAGCGGAGGTCTGAACCGGTCCGCTGCCGACTCGCTAACCAACAACGCGGCTGGCGGCGGGTCGCCCCCCTTTATGGCCTCGGGTGCGGCGGCCGGTTGCGCGCGCTCCCCATTGGTCGGCGGTGGGAAGCGGGCGAGCTTTTATAAAGGGCGCGCGGCGGGCGCGCAGCGGGCCACTGTGCTGAGAGACGCTGAGCTGAGCTGTACGGTACGGATCGCTGTCGCTGACCGAGATGCCGCCCAAGACTAGTGGAAAGGCCGCGAAGAAGGCGGGCAAGGCGCAGAAGAATATCTCGAAGGGCGACAAGAAGAAGAAGCGCAAGAGGAAGGAGAGCTATGCCATCTACATTTACAAGGTGCTGAAGCAGGTGCACCCTGACACGGGCATCTCGTCGAAGGCGATGAGCATCATGAACAGCTTTGTGAACGACATTTTCGAGCGCATTGCTGCCGAGGCGTCGCGCCTGGCGCACTACAACAAGCGGTCGACGATCACGTCCCGCGAGATCCAGACCGCTGTGCGGCTGTTGCTGCCCGGCGAGCTGGCCAAGCACGCCGTGAGCGAGGGCACCAAGGCGGTGACCAAGTACACGAGCTCGAAGTAGAGCGGTCGGCTGGCTTGTTTTCTCCTGTGATTGGCGAAAAAAAGAAGCTGCCGCCTCTGTGCTTTGGGGGTGCACGGAAACAAAAACGGCCCTTTTCAGGGCCACCACATGTGTCTGTAGCCGAAGAGCGGGATTGTCTGTCGTGCCCTCTGTGTGTCCGTTTTGGCTTGTTTGTTCCTTTTTATTTATTTTTTTAATTACTGTCCTATTTCGATGGCGATGCCAAATTTTGTTGTGCGGTTTGCGTCTCTGTGTGTGTGTGTGTGGCGTCGAATATACATACGTGGGCGGGCTGGCTGTGAGCGAGGGTGCGCGTCGTCGGAGATGGGGGGGGGGGGGGCGATATGACGCGGCGTTGCTCGGATATATGGGGGCTGGGAGAGGAGGCAGGCGGCCCGGGAATTTGGTGGCGTTTTTCGGCTGTGGGTGACGTGCTACTTTTGCGGAGGGCGGTGGTGTTTTTTTCTTTTTTTGGGTTGTCGTTGTCGCTTGGGGAACAGGAAGAGAGTAGAGGAAAGGCAAAGAAAGAAAGAGAGGAAAGAAAAACCCACCAACAGAGGAGAGATATGACGATACGAGTTCCGTTGTTTGGCGGAGTTTTGAGCGCGGCGCGTTTTGCTTTGTGAGCAGCGGCCGGCCGCGAAGTTGGCGGTGTGCGCGCGCCCCCTGGCGGCGGCGGGTTGCTGCGGCCAGGAGAGGGCGTTGGCGGGCGGTTGCCGCGGCGCGTGGTTGTGGAGAGAGGGGGAGCGCGTTTTGTTTTGGCTGGGCGGCGGCGAGACGGACGGACGGAAGGTGGGTAATGTTGTGGTGCGGGCGAGCGGCCGCGTCGTCGTGTGACACGAGAAACAGTCGTCCCGTTTTGTGTGTTCCTTCTGTCCTCTTTGTGCAATTTTTTTTGGTGGTAGTCGCTTGGTCGACGGTTTGTTTTCTTTTGTCCCGCCGCTTGTCTTGTTGGGTTTGTATTCTTGTTGTTTCCCTCAGTGTATGTCCGAATATGAGGCGGCCCCCTCGTTTCGTGGCTGCGGTCGCCGCTGTGGCTGGTGTGTGTCGTGGTTTGTGCTGGCGGCGGCCCCCCCCCCTTTTTTTTTTTTTTGGAGGGGAGGCGGTGGGTGGAAGGAACGGACGGACGGACGGCCGGACGGCCGGGCCGGCCCCAAAGGGGGGAAACCAAAAGCGAGAGGAATGGCCTTTGGGTGTGTGTGTGTGTGTGTGTGTGTGTGTGTGTGTGTGTGTGTGTGTGTGTTGCCCGCACCGGCGAGCTCGGGGTGCGGCAGCAGCAGACAGACTGTGCTGCTGCCCTGTTTTTGTCTTTGTCGTTGCTGTTGCCGACTGTCTGTTGTGACGCGTGGCAAATGGGGAGGCTGGGTGGGTGGCGGTAAGTGTAGTGTTTTTGGGGCGAACGTCGTGGTTGGTCGCGCGGCCGGTATTGCCCGTTGGGTTTTGTGTGTGTGTGCCACGGTCGGTAGCCCGTGGCCGGGGGGTGTTGCAGTTTTGTGGCCGGGGCCCGCCGCGCCCGTTTCGGTGTGTGCTGTTTGTTTTTGTTGTTGTTTTTCCGGTGTTTTGTGTGCGCCTGTTGGGTGGGCGCGCCCTCTTTTTCGGGGAAATTGTGGCTGGAACGAGCGGGCGGTTTGTGTGGGAGCCGGCGCTGTATGCGCGCCAAGACGAAGCCGTTGTTGACGCCGCAACCCTTGGTAAGTTTTAACGGGCAGCCGGGGACCGCCCTGTGCCCGTGGCCCCCGCTTTAACGAACGGCGCACGTGGTCGGCTGGGTAACGGCGCTGTGACGTTCCCCCTGAACGCGTGTGAGCCGTTTTTTTTTTAACGTGTGGTTGTGACGTAACCTGACCCCTAACCTAACCTAACCCAACCCCCCCAACGTGCGTTGAACCCGTTAACCTAACCCCCAAACCCCTCCCTTAAACCTAACCTCTGAAGAAGTGTTAACCTTAACCTAACCTAGCCCCCCTAAACCTAACCTAGCCCCTCCTTAACCTAACCTAACGCGCAACCTAACCTAACCTAACCTAACCGAACGTAAAAGGGGTGTCTGGTAGCGCCCGAAAACGCCGCGTACAAGAGAGAGGGAGGAAAGCCTCTCTGTGTGGGCGCTGCGATGAAAAAAACGTAACGTTTTGCTGTTTAAGAAGAAGAAGAAACGAAACGCGTTACCGACCCCCCGAACGTTGTTTAGCGTCGAGTAGTCGCGCGCGTCGGCGGGGGGAAAAAGGGAAACGGAAGGAAACGAAGAAAAGGACGAGGAAGCACCGAAAGCAGCAAGAAGAGAAGAAAAAGAGGAAAAGAGAGAAGAAAACACACGCGTAGCGTACCGGGGCGGTGGGCTGTGTGTGTCCCCTGTCCCGAAGGTTGTCGAGGGGAAGCGCGCCGCGCCTCGTAGGAGGAGAGGGCGCCCGTCGGTTTTGCGTGTCGCGTCCCAAATTATTGCTGTGTGTGTGTGTGTGCGCGCGCGCTTGTGCCGGCGTGCGGTGGGCGGACGCCCTTGTCCCGTAGCGTGGGGTGTGTGTGGGTGGTGCAGGTTTTTTCCGTGGCTGTTTGGGGGCGGGCTGCGGTGCGCGCCGCGCGGCGGCATTTTTGCCGGGACAATTTTGTGTGGCGACGTGGCGGGAATGTGTGTGTTGCGTGGACGTGTGCGGGCGAGGGTGAGAGGCTGGCGTACGGGGGGGTGGCGACGGCGGCAGGTGGGTGCCGCACGCACGGGACGCGGCGGATGGGAGGCGATGGGTCGGTGGTGCCGGGTTTGCACGCCCGTCATCGCCGCACGCTTGGCTTTGGGGGCGCGCGCCGCCGGCCGTTTGGGGAGGGCGGGCTGGGCGGCGGTGTGGAGGCGTTGCCGAAGGTTTGGGCACTGTGCCGGTACGTTGGGTGGGGTCGTGGGGGCGGCATTCGGGCGGGGGCGGCGATTCTCGGCGGGCGTGGCCAGGCTGTTTGGCGCGGTAGGCGCACTTTGGCGGCGTTTTGCGGCACGACGGTGGGGATGCGCGGGCGCCGCGAGCGGGCCAGCGGGTAGCCCCATCCTTGGTGGCCGGAATGGCGCGGGCGGTGTGGGCGCGGGTGCGGGGCGACGCCGGCCACGCTGCCGGACGTGCGAGCGTAGCAAGCGCGCGAGGCGGCGCGCGGCGGCGCGCAGAGTGGCGGCCGCTCTCTTGGCCGTCCGCGCCCGCTCGCGACACTGGCGGTGCGCGGGCGCGCCGCGATTATTCCCTGCCGCTCTGCGCCCGCGTGCACACACACCAGAGTAGTACGTGCGCGCCAGCCAGCCAGCTTTTGTCGTCGCTCTTTTTTCTCTTTCCTCTGCTGTGAAGAACGGAGATGGCGGATCAGGCGGCCACGAACGAGACTGCTGCGGCCCCCGCGGCCACGGGCACGACGAAGAAGGCCAAGTCGGCGGCGGCGTCTGCGAAGAAGCCGCGCGCCAAGCCTGCGCACCCGCGCACCTCTGAGATGGTGACGGCGGCCATCAAGAGCCTGAAGGAGCGCGGCGGGTCGTCGCTGCAGGCCATCAAGAAGTACATAGCGGCGCACTACAAGCTGGACGCCGAGAAGCTGGCGCCGTTTATCAAGAAGTACCTCAAGTCGGCCGTCGTCGCCGGCGAGCTGGTTCAGACGAAGGGCAAGGGCGCGTCCGGCTCGTTTAAACTGGCTGGAGGCGGAGCTGCCGGCGGTTCGGCCGAGGGCGGCAAGGCGCGCGCCGCCGGCGCTGCCAAGAAGCGGCGCGCCGCTCCGGCGGCCAGCAAGGAGAAGAAGGGCGCCCGCGCTGCCGGCGCCAAGAAGGCTGGCGGTGTGAAGGCGGCTACGGGGCGCAAGGCGGGCGCTGCCAAGAAGGCGTCTGGCGGCGCCGCCGCCGCCCCCGCTGGGGCCAAGAAGGCTGCTGCGGCCAAGCCGGCCAAGGCCAAGTCGCCCTCGAAGGCGAAGAAGGCTGCCAAGGTTCCGACGAAGAAGCCGAAGGCGCCCCGCCCCAAGAAGGCGACGACGCCGTCGAAGGCGAAGGCGTCGCCCAAGAAGAAGAAGTAAAGCAGAGAGAAAAGTGCGCAGCCGTTTGGGTTGCGGTCCCCCCCACGCAGTGGCGAGCAGCCCAAAGCGCGCGTCGCCGCCGCCAGGCACGGCGGCTGTCCTGCCTGCCGCGGTCGTCGCCGCGCGTTGCCGCCCAAAACGGCCCTTCTCAGGGCCATCACATGTTTGCCGAGGAGCTGAGTTGTCGTGTTGCTGTTTACAGCGGGCCTGTGGGGGGAGGAGACAGACAGGGAGAGAGGAGTAGTTTTAGTATTGGTAGTTTTTTCGTTTTGTTGCTGTTTGGAGCGCCGCGCGCGTGGCCGCCTGGCTTGCCTCTCTTTTTGTTTTTGTTTTGCCGCGCCACACAGAAAGAAAAAGAAAAGAAATCTATATAGCAATGCGTGTTGCGCGCCGTTGCGGGGGTGGGTCTGTGTCTGGTGAGTGTGGTGCGGCCGCCGCGCCCGCCCGCGCTCTCTTTTTGTTGTATGACGTGATTTGATGGGGGGGTTGTGCGTGGAGTAGCGCTAGCGCGGCCGCGCGCCCGCCGTTGTTTTTGGTTGTATACACACTGTGGTGTTCGGCCCCAGCAGTGTGATCTTGGTTTGGTTTGTTGTTGTTCTCTTGTTTTGGCGGCCACGCCACGCAAAGAAAACAAATTGATAAGCTTGTTGTTATGTTACAGATTTGGCCGCCTTTTTTTTTTTTTTGTTGTATTTGGCTTCGGGTTGTGAAACATGCCGAAAGAGAGGAGGCCCTGTCCCTGCGTGTGTCGCCTGGACGGCGGCCACAGAAATGGTGCGAATTGTGGGCTCGCCTTCGGTAGCTGAGCGAGAGAGAGAGGAGGCCACACGTTATTACGTGTATATTTTTAATTTACATTATTATTATATCGCACACACGCACAAACATATGATTTGGTGTCGTGTCGTTTTTGTGCCAAGCAGCAGTGGCCCTTATTATTTGTTGTTGTTTTTTCGTTCTCGATGCGATGTTGTGTGTGTAGGTCGCGTTGTTTTGGTGGGGGCGACGAGGAGGGGGGGGCAAAAAGAGAGAAAGGGGGCGGGCGCTTTGACGGTCGGCGGCGGCCCAAGGAAGGAAGGAAGGAGGACACCGACGTACGTCCGTCCGCCGGAAAAAAAGAGAGGGGAAGAACGACTTGACGACGACGACAATGTTTTTGCTCGCTCTCGAGAGGTGGTAGTGGCCCTGAAAAGGGCCGTTTTTGTTTGTGCGCGTCGTGCAGTCGCCAGCAGCTTGCTTAGGCGCGCTCGCCGCGGATGCGGCGCGCCAGCTGGATGTCCTTGGGCATGATGGTGACGCGCTTGGCGTGGATGGCGCACAGGTTGGTGTCTTCGAAGAGGCCGACGAGGTAGGCCTCGCTGGCTTCCTGCAGCGCCATGACGGCGGAGCTCTGGAAGCGCAGGTCGGTCTTGAAGTCCTGTGCGATCTCTCGCACGAGGCGCTGGAAGGGCAGCTTGCGGATGAGCAGCTCGGTGCTCTTTTGGTAGCGCCTGATTTCTCGGAGCGCGACGGTGCCGGGCCGGTAGCGGTGGGGCTTCTTGACGCCGCCGGTGGCGGGCGCGCTCTTCCTCGCCGCCTTGGTGGCGAGCTGTTTGCGCGGCGCCTTTCCGCCGGTGGACTTGCGGGCCGTCTGCTTTGTGCGGGCCATGTCGGACGAGAACGGAGCGAGCGAGCGGGCGAGGGTGCGTGCGGGACGGCCTCTCGGCGAAAACTGTAGCGCGGGCGCGGGCGCGGCGCGCGCTTATATGCCCTCGGTGCGGCGTGGTGGGGGAAGGCGGCCAGAGTCTATATAGGGGGGCCGGCGCCGGCCGGGCCGTGTTTGTAGCTGACTCGCCAGCGTGAGGAGAGGAGCCGTCGCGCCGCTGCCTGAGACACACTAGCTGTTTTTTTAGCCGACCGACCGTAGGAAGAAGATGACTGGCCGCGGCAAGGGAGGAAAGGGGCTCGGCAAGGGTGGCGCCAAGCGGCACCGCAAGGTGCTGCGTGACAACATCCAGGGCATCACGAAGCCGGCGATCCGCCGCCTGGCGCGCCGAGGCGGCGTGAAGCGCATCTCCGGTCTGATCTACGAGGAGACGCGCGGCGTGCTGAAGGTGTTCCTGGAGAACGTGATCCGCGACGCGGTGACGTACACGGAGCACGCGAAGCGCAAGACGGTGACCGCCATGGACGTGGTGTACGCCCTGAAGAGGCAGGGGCGCACCCTGTACGGTTTCGGCGGTTAAGGCAGCGTCCCCGTCTGTCGGTTTTTGCGGCTCTTTTCCCTGCCTGCCACTGCCATGGGGGCGAACGAAAAAGAGAACAACAAACAGTGTTCCCCCCCGCGCGCGTCCGTCTTGTCTGTGGCAGGGCGGAAGGCGCGGGTGGGCGGGGAAAGGAGGAGGAGGCGACAAAACGGCCCTTTTCAGGGCCACCACACTTGTGTTCGAGAGAAAGTGCAAAGTTGTAGTCGTGTCGTCGTTTGTTGTTTTTTGTTGAGAGAGAGGAGGTGTTTCCTCCGTTAGATATTATATATTTTAGTTGTGTGTTTTGGGGGGGGCCCTTTTCGTATTTTATTATTGTTTTCGCGAGCGAGCGTGTGATGTGGTTGCTGTTGCGACGGATGGTGCCCGGTGTGTGTGGGATGCGGCCGAGAGAGAGGAGGGAGGGATTGGTGGTAAAGAAAGAAAGGACGGCGAGAAAAGAAAAAGAAAAGAGTGTGTGGCGTCCCTTCCGAAGACGCGCGGCGGCCAGCCAGCCAGCAGCCGCTGTTTTTGATTTCGTGGCTCTCCTCGCGTTTGTTGCCCCCGCGGTTGTGTGTGCGCGCGCCACACTGTCGGCAACGGGGGGGCAAGAGGAGGGAGAGAGGGGGGTAAAAGCGGCGTGTGCTGACGCGGGCGCCCCCTACCTCTAGTAGCGTGCATATACTAGTGTTTCTTTTGTGCTGGTCTGGTCTTTTTTTGTTTGTTTTTCCGTCGCCGTGGTCTGTTTGTTTGTGGGCAGGACCTGTGACGGGCGGCCGGGGGTGCGTGTGAAGCCGCGATACTCGCGCCGCCCCCCAAGCGTAGCGTAGGTTAGGTTAGGTTTCAGTAGTAGACGGACGACCGAATTTTGCTCTGTTTGCCGAAAGGTGTATGGTGGCCCTGAAAAGGGCCGATTGTGCACAGACCGCGGCGCGCGGGTGGGTGGGGTGGGGTGGGGTGCCAGGAGACTGGCACCACCACACGACACACGGCACGGCACGGCGCGCGCTTTGCGACCACGAGGGAGGGGGAGGCTGGCTGCTTATGCCTTCTTCTCGGTCTTCTTTGGCAGCAGGACGGCCTGGATGTTGGGCAGGACACCGCCCTGTGCGATGGTGACGCCCGACAGGAGCTTGTTGAGCTCCTCGTCGTTGCGGATGGCGAGCTGGAGGTGGCGCGGGATGATGCGCGTCTTCTTGTTGTCGCGCGCCGCGTTGCCGGCCAACTCGAGCACCTCAGCGGCGAGGTACTCCATGACGGCGGCCAGGTAGACTGGCGCTCCGGCGCCGACGCGCTCGGCGTAGTTTCCCTTTCGCAGCAGCCTGTGGATTCTGCCGACGGGGAACTGGAGTCCTGCCCGGCTGGAGCGGGACTTTGACTTTCCCTTGACTTTGCCGCCCTTTCCGCGTCCGGACATGGCTGGTTGTGGAAGTCGGTGCGAGACGAGAGCTGTAGTAGCGAAGATCCGACCCGCAGCGAGTCGAGCAGCTGAGTGAACGCGGCTGGCGGCGGGTCGCCCCCCTTTATGGCCTCGGGTGCGGCGGCCGGTTGCGCGCGCTCCCCATTGGTCGGCGGTGGGAAGCGGGCGAGCTTTTATAAAGGGCGCGCGGCGGGCGCGCAGCGGGCCACTGTGCTGAGAGACGCTGAGCTGAGCTGTACGGTACGGATCGCTGTCGCTGACCGAGATGCCGCCCAAGACTAGTGGAAAGGCCGCGAAGAAGGCGGGCAAGGCGCAGAAGAATATCTCGAAGGGCGACAAGAAGAAGAAGCGCAAGAGGAAGGAGAGCTATGCCATCTACATTTACAAGGTGCTGAAGCAGGTGCACCCTGACACGGGCATCTCGTCGAAGGCGATGAGCATCATGAACAGCTTTGTGAACGACATTTTCGAGCGCATTGCTGCCGAGGCGTCGCGCCTGGCGCACTACAACAAGCGGTCGACGATCACGTCCCGCGAGATCCAGACCGCTGTGCGGCTGTTGCTGCCCGGCGAGCTGGCCAAGCACGCCGTGAGCGAGGGCACCAAGGCGGTGACCAAGTACACGAGCTCGAAGTAGAGCGGTCGGCTGGCTTGTTTTCTCCTGTGATTGGCGAAAAAAAGAAGCTGCCGCCTCTGTGCTTTGGGGGTGCACGGAAACAAAAACGGCCCTTTTCAGGGCCACCACATGTGTCTGTAGCCGAAGAGCGGGATTGTCTGTCGTGCCCTCTGTGTGTCCGTTTTGGCTTGTTTGTTCCTTTTTATTTATTTTTTTAATTACTGTCCTATTTCGATGGCGATGCCAAATTTTGTTGTGCGGTTTGCGTCTCTGTGTGTGTGTGTGTGGCGTCGAATATACATACGTGGGCGGGCTGGCTGTGAGCGAGGGTGCGCGTCGTCGGAGATGGGGGGGGGGGGGCGATATGACGCGGCGTTGCTCGGATATATGGGGGCTGGGAGAGGAGGCAGGCGGCCCGGGAATTTGGTGGCGTTTTTCGGCTGTGGGTGACGTGCTACTTTTGCGGAGGGCGGTGGTGTTTTTTTCTTTTTTTTGGGTTGTCGTTGTCGCTTGGGGAACAGGAAGAGAGTAGAGGAAAGGCAAAGAAAGAAAGAGAGGAAAGAAAAACCCACCAACAGAGGAGAGATATGACGATACGAGTTCCGTTGTTTGGCGGAGTTTTGAGCGCGGCGCGTTTTGCTTTGTGAGCAGCGGCCGGCCGCGAAGTTGGCGGTGTGCGCGCGCCCCCTGGCGGCGGCGGGTTGCTGCGGCCAGGAGAGGGCGTTGGCGGGCGGTTGCCGCGGCGCGTGGTTGTGGAGAGAGGGGGAGCGCGTTTTGTTTTGGCTGGGCGGCGGCGAGACGGACGGACGGAAGGTGGGTAATGTTGTGGTGCGGGCGAGCGGCCGCGTCGTCGTGTGACACGAGAAACAGTCGTCCCGTTTTGTGTGTTCCTTCTGTCCTCTTTGTGCAATTTTTTTTGGTGGTAGTCGCTTGGTCGACGGTTTGTTTTCTTTTGTCCCGCCGCTTGTCTTGTTGGGTTTGTATTCTTGTTGTTTCCCTCAGTGTATGTCCGAATATGAGGCGGCCCCCTCGTTTCGTGGCTGCGGTCGCCGCTGTGGCTGGTGTGTGTCGTGGTTTGTGCTGGCGGCGGCCCCCCCCCCTTTTTTTTTTTTTTGGAGGGGAGGCGGTGGGTGGAAGGAACGGACGGACGGACGGCCGGACGGCCGGGCCGGCCCCAAAGGGGGGAAACCAAAAGCGAGAGGAATGGCCTTTGGGTGTGTGTGTGTGTGTGTGTGTGTGTGTGTGTGTGTGTGTGTGTGTGTTGCCCGCACCGGCGAGCTCGGGGTGCGGCAGCAGCAGACAGACTGTGCTGCTGCCCTGTTTTTGTCTTTGTCGTTGCTGTTGCCGACTGTCTGTTGTGACGCGTGGCAAATGGGGAGGCTGGGTGGGTGGCGGTAAGTGTAGTGTTTTTGGGGCGAACGTCGTGGTTGGTCGCGCGGCCGGTATTGCCCGTTGGGTTTTGTGTGTGTGTGCCACGGTCGGTAGCCCGTGGCCGGGGGGTGTTGCAGTTTTGTGGCCGGGGCCCGCCGCGCCCGTTTCGGTGTGTGCTGTTTGTTTTTGTTGTTGTTTTTCCGGTGTTTTGTGTGCGCCTGTTGGGTGGGCGCGCCCTCTTTTTCGGGGAAATTGTGGCTGGAACGAGCGGGCGGTTTGTGTGGGAGCCGGCGCTGTATGCGCGCCAAGACGAAGCCGTTGTTGACGCCGCAACCCTTGGTAAGTTTTAACGGGCAGCCGGGGACCGCCCTGTGCCCGTGGCCCCCGCTTTAACGAACGGCGCACGTGGTCGGCTGGGTAACGGCGCTGTGACGTTCCCCCTGAACGCGTGTGAGCCGTTTTTTTTTTAACGTGTGGTTGTGACGTAACCTGACCCCTAACCTAACCTAACCCAACCCCCCCAACGTGCGTTGAACCCGTTAACCTAACCCCCAAACCCCTCCCTTAAACCTAACCTCTGAAGAAGTGTTAACCTTAACCTAACCTAGCCCCCCTAAACCTAACCTAGCCCCTCCTTAACCTAACCTAACGCGCAACCTAACCTAACCTAACCTAACCGAACGTAAAAGGGGTGTCTGGTAGCGCCCGAAAACGCCGCGTACAAGAGAGAGGGAGGAAAGCCTCTCTGTGTGGGCGCTGCGATGAAAAAAACGTAACGTTTTGCTGTTTAAGAAGAAGAAGAAACGAAACGCGTTACCGACCCCCCGAACGTTGTTTAGCGTCGAGTAGTCGCGCGCGTCGGCGGGGGGAAAAAGGGAAACGGAAGGAAACGAAGAAAAGGACGAGGAAGCACCGAAAGCAGCAAGAAGAGAAGAAAAAGAGGAAAAGAGAGAAGAAAACACACGCGTAGCGTACCGGGGCGGTGGGCTGTGTGTGTCCCCTGTCCCGAAGGTTGTCGAGGGGAAGCGCGCCGCGCCTCGTAGGAGGAGAGGGCGCCCGTCGGTTTTGCGTGTCGCGTCCCAAATTATTGCTGTGTGTGTGTGTGTGCGCGCGCGCTTGTGCCGGCGTGCGGTGGGCGGACGCCCTTGTCCCGTAGCGTGGGGTGTGTGTGGGTGGTGCAGGTTTTTTCCGTGGCTGTTTGGGGGCGGGCTGCGGTGCGCGCCGCGCGGCGGCATTTTTGCCGGGACAATTTTGTGTGGCGACGTGGCGGGAATGTGTGTGTTGCGTGGACGTGTGCGGGCGAGGGTGAGAGGCTGGCGTACGGGGGGGTGGCGACGGCGGCAGGTGGGTGCCGCACGCACGGGACGCGGCGGATGGGAGGCGATGGGTCGGTGGTGCCGGGTTTGCACGCCCGTCATCGCCGCACGCTTGGCTTTGGGGGCGCGCGCCGCCGGCCGTTTGGGGAGGGCGGGCTGGGCGGCGGTGTGGAGGCGTTGCCGAAGGTTTGGGCACTGTGCCGGTACGTTGGGTGGGGTCGTGGGGGCGGCATTCGGGCGGGGGCGGCGATTCTCGGCGGGCGTGGCCAGGCTGTTTGGCGCGGTAGGCGCACTTTGGCGGCGTTTTGCGGCACGACGGTGGGGATGCGCGGGCGCCGCGAGCGGGCCAGCGGGTAGCCCCATCCTTGGTGGCCGGAATGGCGCGGGCGGTGTGGGCGCGGGTGCGGGGCGACGCCGGCCACGCTGCCGGACGTGCGAGCGTAGCAAGCGCGCGAGGCGGCGCGCGGCGGCGCGCAGAGTGGCGGCCGCTCTCTTGGCCGTCCGCGCCCGCTCGCGACACTGGCGGTGCGCGGGCGCGCCGCGATTATTCCCTGCCGCTCTGCGCCCGCGTGCACACACACCAGAGTAGTACGTGCGCGCCAGCCAGCCAGCTTTTGTCGTCGCTCTTTTTTCTCTTTCCTCTGCTGTGAAGAACGGAGATGGCGGATCAGGCGGCCACGAACGAGACTGCTGCGGCCCCCGCGGCCACGGGCACGACGAAGAAGGCCAAGTCGGCGGCGGCGTCTGCGAAGAAGCCGCGCGCCAAGCCTGCGCACCCGCGCACCTCTGAGATGGTGACGGCGGCCATCAAGAGCCTGAAGGAGCGCGGCGGGTCGTCGCTGCAGGCCATCAAGAAGTACATAGCGGCGCACTACAAGCTGGACGCCGAGAAGCTGGCGCCGTTTATCAAGAAGTACCTCAAGTCGGCCGTCGTCGCCGGCGAGCTGGTTCAGACGAAGGGCAAGGGCGCGTCCGGCTCGTTTAAACTGGCTGGAGGCGGAGCTGCCGGCGGTTCGGCCGAGGGCGGCAAGGCGCGCGCCGCCGGCGCTGCCAAGAAGCGGCGCGCCGCTCCGGCGGCCAGCAAGGAGAAGAAGGGCGCCCGCGCTGCCGGCGCCAAGAAGGCTGGCGGTGTGAAGGCGGCTACGGGGCGCAAGGCGGGCGCTGCCAAGAAGGCGTCTGGCGGCGCCGCCGCCGCCCCCGCTGGGGCCAAGAAGGCTGCTGCGGCCAAGCCGGCCAAGGCCAAGTCGCCCTCGAAGGCGAAGAAGGCTGCCAAGGTTCCGACGAAGAAGCCGAAGGCGCCCCGCCCCAAGAAGGCGACGACGCCGTCGAAGGCGAAGGCGTCGCCCAAGAAGAAGAAGTAAAGCAGAGAGAAAAGTGCGCAGCCGTTTGGGTTGCGGTCCCCCCCACGCAGTGGCGAGCAGCCCAAAGCGCGCGTCGCCGCCGCCAGGCACGGCGGCTGTCCTGCCTGCCGCGGTCGTCGCCGCGCGTTGCCGCCCAAAACGGCCCTTCTCAGGGCCATCACATGTTTGCCGAGGAGCTGAGTTGTCGTGTTGCTGTTTACAGCGGGCCTGTGGGGGGAGGAGACAGACAGGGAGAGAGGAGTAGTTTTAGTATTGGTAGTTTTTTCGTTTTGTTGCTGTTTGGAGCGCCGCGCGCGTGGCCGCCTGGCTTGCCTCTCTTTTTGTTTTTGTTTTGCCGCGCCACACAGAAAGAAAAAGAAAAGAAATCTATATAGCAATGCGTGTTGCGCGCCGTTGCGGGGGTGGGTCTGTGTCTGGTGAGTGTGGTGCGGCCGCCGCGCCCGCCCGCGCTCTCTTTTTGTTGTATGACGTGATTTGATGGGGGGGTTGTGCGTGGAGTAGCGCTAGCGCGGCCGCGCGCCCGCCGTTGTTTTTGGTTGTATACACACTGTGGTGTTCGGCCCCAGCAGTGTGGTCTTGGTTTGGTTTGTTGTTGTTCTCTTGTTTTGGCGGCCACGCCACGCAAAGAAAACAAATTGATAAGCTTGTTGTTATGTTACAGATTTGGCCGCCTTTTTTTTTTTTTTGTTGTATTTGGCTTCGGGTTGTGAAACATGCCGAAAGAGAGGAGGCCCTGTCCCTGCGTGTGTCGCCTGGACGGCGGCCACAGAAATGGTGCGAATTGTGGGCTCGCCTTCGGTAGCTGAGCGAGAGAGAGAGGAGGCCACACGTTATTACGTGTATATTTTTAATTTACATTATTATTATATCGCACACACGCACAAACATATGATTTGGTGTCGTGTCGTTTTTGTGCCAAGCAGCAGTGGCCCTTATTATTTGTTGTTGTTTTTTCGTTCTCGATGCGATGTTGTGTGTGTAGGTCGCGTTGTTTTGGTGGGGGCGACGAGGAGGGGGGGGCAAAAAGAGAGAAAGGGGGCGGGCGCTTTGACGGTCGGCGGCGGCCCAAGGAAGGAAGGAAGGAGGACACCGACGTACGTCCGTCCGCCGGAAAAAAAGAGAGGGGAAGAACGACTTGACGACGACGACAATGTTTTTGCTCGCTCTCGAGAGGTGGTAGTGGCCCTGAAAAGGGCCGTTTTTGTTTGTGCGCGTCGTGCAGTCGCCAGCAGCTTGCTTAGGCGCGCTCGCCGCGGATGCGGCGCGCCAGCTGGATGTCCTTGGGCATGATGGTGACGCGCTTGGCGTGGATGGCGCACAGGTTGGTGTCTTCGAAGAGGCCGACGAGGTAGGCCTCGCTGGCTTCCTGCAGCGCCATGACGGCGGAGCTCTGGAAGCGCAGGTCGGTCTTGAAGTCCTGTGCGATCTCTCGCACGAGGCGCTGGAAGGGCAGCTTGCGGATGAGCAGCTCGGTGCTCTTTTGGTAGCGCCTGATTTCTCGGAGCGCGACGGTGCCGGGCCGGTAGCGGTGGGGCTTCTTGACGCCGCCGGTGGCGGGCGCGCTCTTCCTCGCCGCCTTGGTGGCGAGCTGTTTGCGCGGCGCCTTTCCGCCGGTGGACTTGCGGGCCGTCTGCTTTGTGCGGGCCATGTCGGACGAGAACGGAGCGAGCGAGCGGGCGAGGGTGCGTGCGGGACGGCCTCTCGGCGAAAACTGTAGCGCGGGCGCGGGCGCGGCGCGCGCTTATATGCCCTCGGTGCGGCGTGGTGGGGGAAGGCGGCCAGAGTCTATATAGGGGGGCCGGCGCCGGCCGGGCCGTGTTTGTAGCTGACTCGCCAGCGTGAGGAGAGGAGCCGTCGCGCCGCTGCCTGAGACACACTAGCTGTTTTTTTAGCCGACCGACCGTAGGAAGAAGATGACTGGCCGCGGCAAGGGAGGAAAGGGGCTCGGCAAGGGTGGCGCCAAGCGGCACCGCAAGGTGCTGCGTGACAACATCCAGGGCATCACGAAGCCGGCGATCCGCCGCCTGGCGCGCCGAGGCGGCGTGAAGCGCATCTCCGGTCTGATCTACGAGGAGACGCGCGGCGTGCTGAAGGTGTTCCTGGAGAACGTGATCCGCGACGCGGTGACGTACACGGAGCACGCGAAGCGCAAGACGGTGACCGCCATGGACGTGGTGTACGCCCTGAAGAGGCAGGGGCGCACCCTGTACGGTTTCGGCGGTTAAGGCAGCGTCCCCGTCTGTCGGTTTTTGCGGCTCTTTTCCCTGCCTGCCACTGCCATGGGGGCGAACGAAAAAGAGAACAACAAACAGTGTTCCCCCCCGCGCGCGTCCGTCTTGTCTGTGGCAGGGCGGAAGGCGCGGGTGGGCGGGGAAAGGAGGAGGAGGCGACAAAACGGCCCTTTTCAGGGCCACCACACTTGTGTTCGAGAGAAAGTGCAAAGTTGTAGTCGTGTCGTCGTTTGTTGTTTTTTGTTGAGAGAGAGGAGGTGTTTCCTCCGTTAGATATTATATATTTTAGTTGTGTGTTTTGGGGGGGGCCCTTTTCGTATTTTATTATTGTTTTCGCGAGCGAGCGTGTGATGTGGTTGCTGTTGCGACGGATGGTGCCCGGTGTGTGTGGGATGCGGCCGAGAGAGAGGAGGGAGGGATTGGTGGTAAAGAAAGAAAGGACGGCGAGAAAAGAAAAAGAAAAGAGTGTGTGGCGTCCCTTCCGAAGACGCGCGGCGGCCAGCCAGCCAGCAGCCGCTGTTTTTGATTTCGTGGCTCTCCTCGCGTTTGTTGCCCCCGCGGTTGTGTGTGCGCGCGCCACACTGTCGGCAACGGGGGGGCAAGAGGAGGGAGAGAGGGGGGTAAAAGCGGCGTGTGCTGACGCGGGCGCCCCCTACCTCTAGTAGCGTGCATATACTAGTGTTTCTTTTGTGCTGGTCTGGTCTTTTTTTGTTTGTTTTTCCGTCGCCGTGGTCTGTTTGTTTGTGGGCAGGACCTGTGACGGGCGGCCGGGGGTGCGTGTGAAGCCGCGATACTCGCGCCGCCCCCCAAGCGTAGCGTAGGTTAGGTTAGGTTTCAGTAGTAGACGGACGACCGAATTTTGCTCTGTTTGCCGAAAGGTGTATGGTGGCCCTGAAAAGGGCCGATTGTGCACAGACCGCGGCGCGCGGGTGGGTGGGGTGGGGTGGGGTGCCAGGAGACTGGCACCACCACACGACACACGGCACGGCACGGCGCGCGCTTTGCGACCACGAGGGAGGGGGAGGCTGGCTGCTTATGCCTTCTTCTCGGTCTTCTTTGGCAGCAGGACGGCCTGGATGTTGGGCAGGACACCGCCCTGTGCGATGGTGACGCCCGACAGGAGCTTGTTGAGCTCCTCGTCGTTGCGGATGGCGAGCTGGAGGTGGCGCGGGATGATGCGCGTCTTCTTGTTGTCGCGCGCCGCGTTGCCGGCCAACTCGAGCACCTCAGCGGCGAGGTACTCCATGACGGCGGCCAGGTAGACTGGCGCTCCGGCGCCGACGCGCTCGGCGTAGTTTCCCTTTCGCAGCAGCCTGTGGATTCTGCCGACGGGGAACTGGAGTCCTGCCCGGCTGGAGCGGGACTTTGACTTTCCCTTGACTTTGCCGCCCTTTCCGCGTCCGGACATGGCTGGTTGTGGAAGTCGGTGCGAGACGAGAGCTGTAGTAGCGAAGATCCGACCCGCAGCGAGTCGAGCAGCTGAGTGAACGCGGCTGGCGGGGGTCTGCATACATAATTTCCTTCTACTCGAAGGAAGTGTGTGGAGAAGGTTGTTGTCATTTGACATTTCCTTCAGATGGACGTGTCGATTTGTTTTCGCATGTTGGACATGCGCCTAGCTTTTCGTTTTAGGCCTAACTTTTTATGCATTTTGGGTTAAATACTTATGATAGTATTGATTTTGGTCTTTTGTATTTTTCTAATACATCTGGGTAATTTCCCAGGCTGTTAATTAGTTGGTTTTCAGAGTTCCTTGCGGTGTTATAGAATGCTACCGCAAGTTCTCTGAATCTTTCTTGTAGCGGTTTAATTTGTGCTGCCTCGTGGGTGTCGGCAGTCGGGAACCTTTGTGGTACCTTTAGTGCCCGTCTTAATGCCCTATTCTGGAGTCTTTGCAGCTTCAACACATGTGTTTTGGCTGCATAGCCCCAGACTGGGCAGGCATACTCTATTATTGGTCTGACGAGCGTACAGTATATCCGTACGCCTGTCGTTGGATCTAGACCGCTGGTTGGGTTTAGTATAGGGTACAGTACGTTTAACCTAGCGCTAGTCTTTTTCCTGACCTCTTTAATGTGTCCTTTCCATGTGAGGCGGTTATCTAGGGTTACCCCTAGATATTTTGCCGTTGCCCTCCATGGAATTTCCCGCCTGTGTAGGCGGAGGGGAATATTTTCGCGTCGTCTTTTCACTGGACAACGTTTGCCCCTTCTTTTTGTAATCATTATTGCTTGTGTTTTCTCGCTGTTTATTGTTATTCGCCATTTCTTGGCCCAAGATTCTGTTTGGTGTAGGAGAGATTGTAGTTTTCGTGTAACGATTTTTCTGTTTGTGTTTGTTGCAAAGAATGCAGTATCGTCTGCATACTGAGCTGTGTGGGTCTGAGGGGCGGTCGGTGTGTCGGCGGTGTACAGATTGTACAACACTGGGCCTAACACCGATCCCTGTGGGACTCCTGCTCGTATGCATCTCTTTCTCGATTTTGCGTTGTCCACCTTGACACAAAAAGTGCGATTGGCTAGGTAGCTCTTCACAAGTTTAACGACCTGGCCTGGGAACCCTAACGTGTACAATTTGTACAGTAGTCCAGTGTGCCACACACTGTCGAAAGCCTTGGCTACATCTAGGAGCACTAGGCCACAGTAGCCTTTCCGGTTAAAGGCTCCTGTGGCGGCTTCGACTACTCTCATTAGTTGTTGTGGGGCTGAGTGTTTATTACGGAATCCGAACTGGAAATTGGGGAGCATTTGTTCTCGACGTATATGTCGTTCTATGTGAACTAGAAGGAGGCGCTCGTACAGCTTGCTCAATGTAGGAAGTAAGCTTATGGGACGGTGGTGTTGTGGGAAGATTGGATCTTTTCCAGGCTTAGCGATCGCGACCACTTCCGCGTGTTTCCACTGTTTCGGGAATTTTTGGGTTCGCGTGATCACGTTGAAGGTTTCTGTTAGTTTTTCAATCGCTAGCTGGGGCAGGTGTTTAAGCAGTTCATTGGTGATGGTATCATGACCTGGGGCCTTCTTGGTGGGCAGTGATTTGATGGCTTTTCCTACCTCCTCGGTTGAGAAGGCAGGGATGTCATCTGCGACGTCGTCTTCCGCTTCGAGAAAAGCGGTTAACTGGCGTCGGACCATTCTCTCGTGTTGATGGTCTTGTGCCTCTGCTGGGGTGAATTGTTTTTCAAAAACATCGGCGAGTGCGTTGGCTTTATCTGGGGCGCTGAACACTAGTCCTCTCTCGCCGTGCAGAGGCGGCATCTTTGCGCGTCTTTTAGTGAACTGCTTGGTGGCTTGCCAGAGGCTGTTATCCTGCACATTGAGAGCTGATAGGCGATCTGACCATTGCTGGTTTCTGTGCTCAGTGAGCGCTACCCTCAGCTCTCTCTGTAACCTGTTGAGCAACCTCCTTGTTGCCGGATTCCGTGTTAATTTCCATTCCTTCGCGGTCCTGTTTTTGTGTCTAATCTGGGCAAGCAGCTGGGGTGGCAGTCGCTGGGTGAGTGGTGGGGGGGGAGGGGAATCGGGTGTTGCGCCCTTTGCTGCTTGCAGGATCGCGTCGGTGAAATTACTCAGCGTTTGTTCTACGTTTTCTGTTGGTAGCGGGGTATTTGTGATTCCTGCTGTTACGTTTTCTTTGAAATTTTCCCAGTTGATGCGCTTATGAACTATTTGTTGCTGGGTGGGCGGTAGCCGGTCGCCGACGTCTATTTCTATTTCCGCGGCTGGCGGCGGGTCGCCCCCCTTTATGGCCTCGGGTGCGGCGGCCGGTTGCGCGCGCTCCCCATTGGTCGGCGGTGGGAAGCGGGCGAGCTTTTATAAAGGGCGCGCGGCGGGCGCGCAGCGGGCCACTGTGCTGAGAGACGCTGAGCTGAGCTGTACGGTACGGATCGCTGTCGCTGACCGAGATGCCGCCCAAGACTAGTGGAAAGGCCGCGAAGAAGGCGGGCAAGGCGCAGAAGAATATCTCGAAGGGCGACAAGAAGAAGAAGCGCAAGAGGAAGGAGAGCTATGCCATCTACATTTACAAGGTGCTGAAGCAGGTGCACCCTGACACGGGCATCTCGTCGAAGGCGATGAGCATCATGAACAGCTTTGTGAACGACATTTTCGAGCGCATTGCTGCCGAGGCGTCGCGCCTGGCGCACTACAACAAGCGGTCGACGATCACGTCCCGCGAGATCCAGACCGCTGTGCGGCTGTTGCTGCCCGGCGAGCTGGCCAAGCACGCCGTGAGCGAGGGCACCAAGGCGGTGACCAAGTACACGAGCTCGAAGTAGAGCGGTCGGCTGGCTTGTTTTCTCCTGTGATTGGCGAAAAAAAGAAGCTGCCGCCTCTGTGCTTTGGGGGTGCACGGAAACAAAAACGGCCCTTTTCAGGGCCACCACATGTGTCTGTAGCCGAAGAGCGGGATTGTCTGTCGTGCCCTCTGTGTGTCCGTTTTGGCTTGTTTGTTCCTTTTTATTTATTTTTTTAATTACTGTCCTATTTCGATGGCGATGCCAAATTTTGTTGTGCGGTTTGCGTCTCTGTGTGTGTGTGTGTGGCGTCGAATATACATACGTGGGCGGGCTGGCTGTGAGCGAGGGTGCGCGTCGTCGGAGATGGGGGGGGGGGGGGGCGATATGACGCGGCGTTGCTCGGATATATGGGGGCTGGGAGAGGAGGCAGGCGGCCCGGGAATTTGGTGGCGTTTTTCGGCTGTGGGTGACGTGCTACTTTTGCGGAGGGCGGTGGTGTTTTTTTCTTTTTTTGGGTTGTCGTTGTCGCTTGGGGAACAGGAAGAGAGTAGAGGAAAGGCAAAGAAAGAAAGAGAGGAAAGAAAAACCCACCAACAGAGGAGAGATATGACGATACGAGTTCCGTTGTTTGGCGGAGTTTTGAGCGCGGCGCGTTTTGCTTTGTGAGCAGCGGCCGGCCGCGAAGTTGGCGGTGTGCGCGCGCCCCCTGGCGGCGGCGGGTTGCTGCGGCCAGGAGAGGGCGTTGGCGGGCGGTTGCCGCGGCGCGTGGTTGTGGAGAGAGGGGGAGCGCGTTTTGTTTTGGCTGGGCGGCGGCGAGACGGACGGACGGAAGGTGGGTAATGTTGTGGTGCGGGCGAGCGGCCGCGTCGTCGTGTGACACGAGAAACAGTCGTCCCGTTTTGTGTGTTCCTTCTGTCCTCTTTGTGCAATTTTTTTTGGTGGTAGTCGCTTGGTCGACGGTTTGTTTTCTTTTGTCCCGCCGCTTGTCTTGTTGGGTTTGTATTCTTGTTGTTTCCCTCAGTGTATGTCCGAATATGAGGCGGCCCCCTCGTTTCGTGGCTGCGGTCGCCGCTGTGGCTGGTGTGTGTCGTGGTTTGTGCTGGCGGCGGCCCCCCCCCCTTTTTTTTTTTTTTGGAGGGGAGGCGGTGGGTGGAAGGAACGGACGGACGGACGGCCGGACGGCCGGGCCGGCCCCAAAGGGGGGAAACCAAAAGCGAGAGGAATGGCCTTTGGGTGTGTGTGTGTGTGTGTGTGTGTGTGTGTGTGTGTGTGTGTGTGTGTGTTGCCCGCACCGGCGAGCTCGGGGTGCGGCAGCAGCAGACAGACTGTGCTGCTGCCCTGTTTTTGTCTTTGTCGTTGCTGTTGCCGACTGTCTGTTGTGACGCGTGGCAAATGGGGAGGCTGGGTGGGTGGCGGTAAGTGTAGTGTTTTTGGGGCGAACGTCGTGGTTGGTCGCGCGGCCGGTATTGCCCGTTGGGTTTTGTGTGTGTGTGCCACGGTCGGTAGCCCGTGGCCGGGGGGTGTTGCAGTTTTGTGGCCGGGGCCCGCCGCGCCCGTTTCGGTGTGTGCTGTTTGTTTTTGTTGTTGTTTTTCCGGTGTTTTGTGTGCGCCTGTTGGGTGGGCGCGCCCTCTTTTTCGGGGAAATTGTGGCTGGAACGAGCGGGCGGTTTGTGTGGGAGCCGGCGCTGTATGCGCGCCAAGACGAAGCCGTTGTTGACGCCGCAACCCTTGGTAAGTTTTAACGGGCAGCCGGGGACCGCCCTGTGCCCGTGGCCCCCGCTTTAACGAACGGCGCACGTGGTCGGCTGGGTAACGGCGCTGTGACGTTCCCCCTGAACGCGTGTGAGCCGTTTTTTTTTTAACGTGTGGTTGTGACGTAACCTGACCCCTAACCTAACCTAACCCAACCCCCCCAACGTGCGTTGAACCCGTTAACCTAACCCCCAAACCCCTCCCTTAAACCTAACCTCTGAAGAAGTGTTAACCTTAACCTAACCTAGCCCCCCTAAACCTAACCTAGCCCCTCCTTAACCTAACCTAACGCGCAACCTAACCTAACCTAACCTAACCGAACGTAAAAGGGGTGTCTGGTAGCGCCCGAAAACGCCGCGTACAAGAGAGAGGGAGGAAAGCCTCTCTGTGTGGGCGCTGCGATGAAAAAAACGTAACGTTTTGCTGTTTAAGAAGAAGAAGAAACGAAACGCGTTACCGACCCCCCGAACGTTGTTTAGCGTCGAGTAGTCGCGCGCGTCGGCGGGGGGAAAAAGGGAAACGGAAGGAAACGAAGAAAAGGACGAGGAAGCACCGAAAGCAGCAAGAAGAGAAGAAAAAGAGGAAAAGAGAGAAGAAAACACACGCGTAGCGTACCGGGGCGGTGGGCTGTGTGTGTCCCCTGTCCCGAAGGTTGTCGAGGGGAAGCGCGCCGCGCCTCGTAGGAGGAGAGGGCGCCCGTCGGTTTTGCGTGTCGCGTCCCAAATTATTGCTGTGTGTGTGTGTGTGCGCGCGCGCTTGTGCCGGCGTGCGGTGGGCGGACGCCCTTGTCCCGTAGCGTGGGGTGTGTGTGGGTGGTGCAGGTTTTTTCCGTGGCTGTTTGGGGGCGGGCTGCGGTGCGCGCCGCGCGGCGGCATTTTTGCCGGGACAATTTTGTGTGGCGACGTGGCGGGAATGTGTGTGTTGCGTGGACGTGTGCGGGCGAGGGTGAGAGGCTGGCGTACGGGGGGGGTGGCGACGGCGGCAGGTGGGTGCCGCACGCACGGGACGCGGCGGATGGGAGGCGATGGGTCGGTGGTGCCGGGTTTGCACGCCCGTCATCGCCGCACGCTTGGCTTTGGGGGCGCGCGCCGCCGGCCGTTTGGGGAGGGCGGGCTGGGCGGCGGTGTGGAGGCGTTGCCGAAGGTTTGGGCACTGTGCCGGTACGTTGGGTGGGGTCGTGGGGGCGGCATTCGGGCGGGGGCGGCGATTCTCGGCGGGCGTGGCCAGGCTGTTTGGCGCGGTAGGCGCACTTTGGCGGCGTTTTGCGGCACGACGGTGGGGATGCGCGGGCGCCGCGAGCGGGCCAGCGGGTAGCCCCATCCTTGGTGGCCGGAATGGCGCGGGCGGTGTGGGCGCGGGTGCGGGGCGACGCCGGCCACGCTGCCGGACGTGCGAGCGTAGCAAGCGCGCGAGGCGGCGCGCGGCGGCGCGCAGAGTGGCGGCCGCTCTCTTGGCCGTCCGCGCCCGCTCGCGACACTGGCGGTGCGCGGGCGCGCCGCGATTATTCCCTGCCGCTCTGCGCCCGCGTGCACACACACCAGAGTAGTACGTGCGCGCCAGCCAGCCAGCTTTTGTCGTCGCTCTTTTTTCTCTTTCCTCTGCTGTGAAGAACGGAGATGGCGGATCAGGCGGCCACGAACGAGACTGCTGCGGCCCCCGCGGCCACGGGCACGACGAAGAAGGCCAAGTCGGCGGCGGCGTCTGCGAAGAAGCCGCGCGCCAAGCCTGCGCACCCGCGCACCTCTGAGATGGTGACGGCGGCCATCAAGAGCCTGAAGGAGCGCGGCGGGTCGTCGCTGCAGGCCATCAAGAAGTACATAGCGGCGCACTACAAGCTGGACGCCGAGAAGCTGGCGCCGTTTATCAAGAAGTACCTCAAGTCGGCCGTCGTCGCCGGCGAGCTGGTTCAGACGAAGGGCAAGGGCGCGTCCGGCTCGTTTAAACTGGCTGGAGGCGGAGCTGCCGGCGGTTCGGCCGAGGGCGGCAAGGCGCGCGCCGCCGGCGCTGCCAAGAAGCGGCGCGCCGCTCCGGCGGCCAGCAAGGAGAAGAAGGGCGCCCGCGCTGCCGGCGCCAAGAAGGCTGGCGGTGTGAAGGCGGCTACGGGGCGCAAGGCGGGCGCTGCCAAGAAGGCGTCTGGCGGCGCCGCCGCCGCCCCCGCTGGGGCCAAGAAGGCTGCTGCGGCCAAGCCGGCCAAGGCCAAGTCGCCCTCGAAGGCGAAGAAGGCTGCCAAGGTTCCGACGAAGAAGCCGAAGGCGCCCCGCCCCAAGAAGGCGACGACGCCGTCGAAGGCGAAGGCGTCGCCCAAGAAGAAGAAGTAAAGCAGAGAGAAAAGTGCGCAGCCGTTTGGGTTGCGGTCCCCCCCACGCAGTGGCGAGCAGCCCAAAGCGCGCGTCGCCGCCGCCAGGCACGGCGGCTGTCCTGCCTGCCGCGGTCGTCGCCGCGCGTTGCCGCCCAAAACGGCCCTTCTCAGGGCCATCACATGTTTGCCGAGGAGCTGAGTTGTCGTGTTGCTGTTTACAGCGGGCCTGTGGGGGGAGGAGACAGACAGGGAGAGAGGAGTAGTTTTAGTATTGGTAGTTTTTTCGTTTTGTTGCTGTTTGGAGCGCCGCGCGCGTGGCCGCCTGGCTTGCCTCTCTTTTTGTTTTTGTTTTGCCGCGCCACACAGAAAGAAAAAGAAAAGAAATCTATATAGCAATGCGTGTTGCGCGCCGTTGCGGGGGTGGGTCTGTGTCTGGTGAGTGTGGTGCGGCCGCCGCGCCCGCCCGCGCTCTCTTTTTGTTGTATGACGTGATTTGATGGGGGGGTTGTGCGTGGAGTAGCGCTAGCGCGGCCGCGCGCCCGCCGTTGTTTTTGGTTGTATACACACTGTGGTGTTCGGCCCCAGCAGTGTGGTCTTGGTTTGGTTTGTTGTTGTTCTCTTGTTTTGGCGGCCACGCCACGCAAAGAAAACAAATTGATAAGCTTGTTGTTATGTTACAGATTTGGCCGCCTTTTTTTTTTTTTGTTGTATTTGGCTTCGGGTTGTGAAACATGCCGAAAGAGAGGAGGCCCTGTCCCTGCGTGTGTCGCCTGGACGGCGGCCACAGAAATGGTGCGAATTGTGGGCTCGCCTTCGGTAGCTGAGCGAGAGAGAGAGGAGGCCACACGTTATTACGTGTATATTTTTAATTTACATTATTATTATATCGCACACACGCACAAACATATGATTTGGTGTCGTGTCGTTTTTGTGCCAAGCAGCAGTGGCCCTTATTATTTGTTGTTGTTTTTTCGTTCTCGATGCGATGTTGTGTGTGTAGGTCGCGTTGTTTTGGTGGGGGCGACGAGGAGGGGGGGGCAAAAAGAGAGAAAGGGGGCGGGCGCTTTGACGGTCGGCGGCGGCCCAAGGAAGGAAGGAAGGAGGACACCGACGTACGTCCGTCCGCCGGAAAAAAAGAGAGGGGAAGAACGACTTGACGACGACGACAATGTTTTTGCTCGCTCTCGAGAGGTGGTAGTGGCCCTGAAAAGGGCCGTTTTTGTTTGTGCGCGTCGTGCAGTCGCCAGCAGCTTGCTTAGGCGCGCTCGCCGCGGATGCGGCGCGCCAGCTGGATGTCCTTGGGCATGATGGTGACGCGCTTGGCGTGGATGGCGCACAGGTTGGTGTCTTCGAAGAGGCCGACGAGGTAGGCCTCGCTGGCTTCCTGCAGCGCCATGACGGCGGAGCTCTGGAAGCGCAGGTCGGTCTTGAAGTCCTGTGCGATCTCTCGCACGAGGCGCTGGAAGGGCAGCTTGCGGATGAGCAGCTCGGTGCTCTTTTGGTAGCGCCTGATTTCTCGGAGCGCGACGGTGCCGGGCCGGTAGCGGTGGGGCTTCTTGACGCCGCCGGTGGCGGGCGCGCTCTTCCTCGCCGCCTTGGTGGCGAGCTGTTTGCGCGGCGCCTTTCCGCCGGTGGACTTGCGGGCCGTCTGCTTTGTGCGGGCCATGTCGGACGAGAACGGAGCGAGCGAGCGGGCGAGGGTGCGTGCGGGACGGCCTCTCGGCGAAAACTGTAGCGCGGGCGCGGGCGCGGCGCGCGCTTATATGCCCTCGGTGCGGCGTGGTGGGGGAAGGCGGCCAGAGTCTATATAGGGGGGCCGGCGCCGGCCGGGCCGTGTTTGTAGCTGACTCGCCAGCGTGAGGAGAGGAGCCGTCGCGCCGCTGCCTGAGACACACTAGCTGTTTTTTTAGCCGACCGACCGTAGGAAGAAGATGACTGGCCGCGGCAAGGGAGGAAAGGGGCTCGGCAAGGGTGGCGCCAAGCGGCACCGCAAGGTGCTGCGTGACAACATCCAGGGCATCACGAAGCCGGCGATCCGCCGCCTGGCGCGCCGAGGCGGCGTGAAGCGCATCTCCGGTCTGATCTACGAGGAGACGCGCGGCGTGCTGAAGGTGTTCCTGGAGAACGTGATCCGCGACGCGGTGACGTACACGGAGCACGCGAAGCGCAAGACGGTGACCGCCATGGACGTGGTGTACGCCCTGAAGAGGCAGGGGCGCACCCTGTACGGTTTCGGCGGTTAAGGCAGCGTCCCCGTCTGTCGGTTTTTGCGGCTCTTTTCCCTGCCTGCCACTGCCATGGGGGCGAACGAAAAAGAGAACAACAAACAGTGTTCCCCCCCGCGCGCGTCCGTCTTGTCTGTGGCAGGGCGGAAGGCGCGGGTGGGCGGGGAAAGGAGGAGGAGGCGACAAAACGGCCCTTTTCAGGGCCACCACACTTGTGTTCGAGAGAAAGTGCAAAGTTGTAGTCGTGTCGTCGTTTGTTGTTTTTTGTTGAGAGAGAGGAGGTGTTTCCTCCGTTAGATATTATATATTTTAGTTGTGTGTTTTGGGGGGGGCCCTTTTCGTATTTTATTATTGTTTTCGCGAGCGAGCGTGTGATGTGGTTGCTGTTGCGACGGATGGTGCCCGGTGTGTGTGGGATGCGGCCGAGAGAGAGGAGGGAGGGATTGGTGGTAAAGAAAGAAAGGACGGCGAGAAAAGAAAAAGAAAAGAGTGTGTGGCGTCCCTTCCGAAGACGCGCGGCGGCCAGCCAGCCAGCAGCCGCTGTTTTTGATTTCGTGGCTCTCCTCGCGTTTGTTGCCCCCGCGGTTGTGTGTGCGCGCGCCACACTGTCGGCAACGGGGGGGCAAGAGGAGGGAGAGAGGGGGGGTAAAAGCGGCGTGTGCTGACGCGGGCGCCCCCTACCTCTAGTAGCGTGCATATACTAGTGTTTCTTTTGTGCTGGTCTGGTCTTTTTTTGTTTGTTTTTCCGTCGCCGTGGTCTGTTTGTTTGTGGGCAGGACCTGTGACGGGCGGCCGGGGGTGCGTGTGAAGCCGCGATACTCGCGCCGCCCCCCAAGCGTAGCGTAGGTTAGGTTAGGTTTCAGTAGTAGACGGACGACCGAATTTTGCTCTGTTTGCCGAAAGGTGTATGGTGGCCCTGAAAAGGGCCGATTGTGCACAGACCGCGGCGCGCGGGTGGGTGGGGTGGGGTGGGGTGCCAGGAGACTGGCACCACCACACGACACACGGCACGGCACGGCGCGCGCTTTGCGACCACGAGGGAGGGGGAGGCTGGCTGCTTATGCCTTCTTCTCGGTCTTCTTTGGCAGCAGGACGGCCTGGATGTTGGGCAGGACACCGCCCTGTGCGATGGTGACGCCCGACAGGAGCTTGTTGAGCTCCTCGTCGTTGCGGATGGCGAGCTGGAGGTGGCGCGGGATGATGCGCGTCTTCTTGTTGTCGCGCGCCGCGTTGCCGGCCAACTCGAGCACCTCAGCGGCGAGGTACTCCATGACGGCGGCCAGGTAGACTGGCGCTCCGGCGCCGACGCGCTCGGCGTAGTTTCCCTTTCGCAGCAGCCTGTGGATTCTGCCGACGGGGAACTGGAGTCCTGCCCGGCTGGAGCGGGACTTTGACTTTCCCTTGACTTTGCCGCCCTTTCCGCGTCCGGACATGGCTGGTTGTGGAAGTCGGTGCGAGACGAGAGCTGTAGTAGCGAAGATCCGACCCGCAGCGAGTCGAGCAGCTGAGTGAACGCGGCTGGCGGCGGGTCGCCCCCCTTTATGGCCTCGGGTGCGGCGGCCGGTTGCGCGCGCTCCCCATTGGTCGGCGGTGGGAAGCGGGCGAGCTTTTATAAAGGGCGCGCGGCGGGCGCGCAGCGGGCCACTGTGCTGAGAGACGCTGAGCTGAGCTGTACGGTACGGATCGCTGTCGCTGACCGAGATGCCGCCCAAGACTAGTGGAAAGGCCGCGAAGAAGGCGGGCAAGGCGCAGAAGAATATCTCGAAGGGCGACAAGAAGAAGAAGCGCAAGAGGAAGGAGAGCTATGCCATCTACATTTACAAGGTGCTGAAGCAGGTGCACCCTGACACGGGCATCTCGTCGAAGGCGATGAGCATCATGAACAGCTTTGTGAACGACATTTTCGAGCGCATTGCTGCCGAGGCGTCGCGCCTGGCGCACTACAACAAGCGGTCGACGATCACGTCCCGCGAGATCCAGACCGCTGTGCGGCTGTTGCTGCCCGGCGAGCTGGCCAAGCACGCCGTGAGCGAGGGCACCAAGGCGGTGACCAAGTACACGAGCTCGAAGTAGAGCGGTCGGCTGGCTTGTTTTCTCCTGTGATTGGCGAAAAAAAGAAGCTGCCGCCTCTGTGCTTTGGGGGTGCACGGAAACAAAAACGGCCCTTTTCAGGGCCACCACATGTGTCTGTAGCCGAAGAGCGGGATTGTCTGTCGTGCCCTCTGTGTGTCCGTTTTGGCTTGTTTGTTCCTTTTTATTTATTTTTTTAATTACTGTCCTATTTCGATGGCGATGCCAAATTTTGTTGTGCGGTTTGCGTCTCTGTGTGTGTGTGTGTGGCGTCGAATATACATACGTGGGCGGGCTGGCTGTGAGCGAGGGTGCGCGTCGTCGGAGATGGGGGGGGGGGGGCGATATGACGCGGCGTTGCTCGGATATATGGGGGCTGGGAGAGGAGGCAGGCGGCCCGGGAATTTGGTGGCGTTTTTCGGCTGTGGGTGACGTGCTACTTTTGCGGAGGGCGGTGGTGTTTTTTTCTTTTTTTGGGTTGTCGTTGTCGCTTGGGGAACAGGAAGAGAGTAGAGGAAAGGCAAAGAAAGAAAGAGAGGAAAGAAAAACCCACCAACAGAGGAGAGATATGACGATACGAGTTCCGTTGTTTGGCGGAGTTTTGAGCGCGGCGCGTTTTGCTTTGTGAGCAGCGGCCGGCCGCGAAGTTGGCGGTGTGCGCGCGCCCCCTGGCGGCGGCGGGTTGCTGCGGCCAGGAGAGGGCGTTGGCGGGCGGTTGCCGCGGCGCGTGGTTGTGGAGAGAGGGGGAGCGCGTTTTGTTTTGGCTGGGCGGCGGCGAGACGGACGGACGGAAGGTGGGTAATGTTGTGGTGCGGGCGAGCGGCCGCGTCGTCGTGTGACACGAGAAACAGTCGTCCCGTTTTGTGTGTTCCTTCTGTCCTCTTTGTGCAATTTTTTTTGGTGGTAGTCGCTTGGTCGACGGTTTGTTTTCTTTTGTCCCGCCGCTTGTCTTGTTGGGTTTGTATTCTTGTTGTTTCCCTCAGTGTATGTCCGAATATGAGGCGGCCCCCTCGTTTCGTGGCTGCGGTCGCCGCTGTGGCTGGTGTGTGTCGTGGTTTGTGCTGGCGGCGGCCCCCCCCCCTTTTTTTTTTTTTTGGAGGGGAGGCGGTGGGTGGAAGGAACGGACGGACGGACGGCCGGACGGCCGGGCCGGCCCCAAAGGGGGGAAACCAAAAGCGAGAGGAATGGCCTTTGGGTGTGTGTGTGTGTGTGTGTGTGTGTGTGTGTGTGTGTGTGTGTGTGTTGCCCGCACCGGCGAGCTCGGGGTGCGGCAGCAGCAGACAGACTGTGCTGCTGCCCTGTTTTTGTCTTTGTCGTTGCTGTTGCCGACTGTCTGTTGTGACGCGTGGCAAATGGGGAGGCTGGGTGGGTGGCGGTAAGTGTAGTGTTTTTGGGGCGAACGTCGTGGTTGGTCGCGCGGCCGGTATTGCCCGTTGGGTTTTGTGTGTGTGTGCCACGGTCGGTAGCCCGTGGCCGGGGGGTGTTGCAGTTTTGTGGCCGGGGCCCGCCGCGCCCGTTTCGGTGTGTGCTGTTTGTTTTTGTTGTTGTTTTTCCGGTGTTTTGTGTGCGCCTGTTGGGTGGGCGCGCCCTCTTTTTCGGGGAAATTGTGGCTGGAACGAGCGGGCGGTTTGTGTGGGAGCCGGCGCTGTATGCGCGCCAAGACGAAGCCGTTGTTGACGCCGCAACCCTTGGTAAGTTTTAACGGGCAGCCGGGGACCGCCCTGTGCCCGTGGCCCCCGCTTTAACGAACGGCGCACGTGGTCGGCTGGGTAACGGCGCTGTGACGTTCCCCCTGAACGCGTGTGAGCCGTTTTTTTTTTAACGTGTGGTTGTGACGTAACCTGACCCCTAACCTAACCTAACCCAACCCCCCCAACGTGCGTTGAACCCGTTAACCTAACCCCCAAACCCCTCCCTTAAACCTAACCTCTGAAGAAGTGTTAACCTTAACCTAACCTAGCCCCCCTAAACCTA
The DNA here is from genome assembly GCA_026315105.1 of Locusta migratoria. Classification (NCBI taxonomy): domain Eukaryota; kingdom Metazoa; phylum Arthropoda; class Insecta; order Orthoptera; family Acrididae; genus Locusta; species Locusta migratoria. Next base: position 32,988 of record JAOYRU010002375.1, on the reverse strand, counting down.
ACCTAGCCCCTCCTTAACCTAACCTAACGCGCAACCTAACCTAACCTAACCTAACCGAACGTAAAAGGGGTGTCTGGTAGCGCCCGAAAACGCCGCGTACAAGAGAGAGGGAGGAAAGCCTCTCTGTGTGGGCGCTGCGATGAAAAAAACGTAACGTTTTGCTGTTTAAGAAGAAGAAGAAACGAAACGCGTTACCGACCCCCCGAACGTTGTTTAGCGTCGAGTAGTCGCGCGCGTCGGCGGGGGGAAAAAGGGAAACGGAAGGAAACGAAGAAAAGGACGAGGAAGCACCGAAAGCAGCAAGAAGAGAAGAAAAAGAGGAAAAGAGAGAAGAAAACACACGCGTAGCGTACCGGGGCGGTGGGCTGTGTGTGTCCCCTGTCCCGAAGGTTGTCGAGGGGAAGCGCGCCGCGCCTCGTAGGAGGAGAGGGCGCCCGTCGGTTTTGCGTGTCGCGTCCCAAATTATTGCTGTGTGTGTGTGTGTGCGCGCGCGCTTGTGCCGGCGTGCGGTGGGCGGACGCCCTTGTCCCGTAGCGTGGGGTGTGTGTGGGTGGTGCAGGTTTTTTCCGTGGCTGTTTGGGGGCGGGCTGCGGTGCGCGCCGCGCGGCGGCATTTTTGCCGGGACAATTTTGTGTGGCGACGTGGCGGGAATGTGTGTGTTGCGTGGACGTGTGCGGGCGAGGGTGAGAGGCTGGCGTACGGGGGGGGTGGCGACGGCGGCAGGTGGGTGCCGCACGCACGGGACGCGGCGGATGGGAGGCGATGGGTCGGTGGTGCCGGGTTTGCACGCCCGTCATCGCCGCACGCTTGGCTTTGGGGGCGCGCGCCGCCGGCCGTTTGGGGAGGGCGGGCTGGGCGGCGGTGTGGAGGCGTTGCCGAAGGTTTGGGCACTGTGCCGGTACGTTGGGTGGGGTCGTGGGGGCGGCATTCGGGCGGGGGCGGCGATTCTCGGCGGGCGTGGCCAGGCTGTTTGGCGCGGTAGGCGCACTTTGGCGGCGTTTTGCGGCACGACGGTGGGGATGCGCGGGCGCCGCGAGCGGGCCAGCGGGTAGCCCCATCCTTGGTGGCCGGAATGGCGCGGGCGGTGTGGGCGCGGGTGCGGGGCGACGCCGGCCACGCTGCCGGACGTGCGAGCGTAGCAAGCGCGCGAGGCGGCGCGCGGCGGCGCGCAGAGTGGCGGCCGCTCTCTTGGCCGTCCGCGCCCGCTCGCGACACTGGCGGTGCGCGGGCGCGCCGCGATTATTCCCTGCCGCTCTGCGCCCGCGTGCACACACACCAGAGTAGTACGTGCGCGCCAGCCAGCCAGCTTTTGTCGTCGCTCTTTTTTCTCTTTCCTCTGCTGTGAAGAACGGAGATGGCGGATCAGGCGGCCACGAACGAGACTGCTGCGGCCCCCGCGGCCACGGGCACGACGAAGAAGGCCAAGTCGGCGGCGGCGTCTGCGAAGAAGCCGCGCGCCAAGCCTGCGCACCCGCGCACCTCTGAGATGGTGACGGCGGCCATCAAGAGCCTGAAGGAGCGCGGCGGGTCGTCGCTGCAGGCCATCAAGAAGTACATAGCGGCGCACTACAAGCTGGACGCCGAGAAGCTGGCGCCGTTTATCAAGAAGTACCTCAAGTCGGCCGTCGTCGCCGGCGAGCTGGTTCAGACGAAGGGCAAGGGCGCGTCCGGCTCGTTTAAACTGGCTGGAGGCGGAGCTGCCGGCGGTTCGGCCGAGGGCGGCAAGGCGCGCGCCGCCGGCGCTGCCAAGAAGCGGCGCGCCGCTCCGGCGGCCAGCAAGGAGAAGAAGGGCGCCCGCGCTGCCGGCGCCAAGAAGGCTGGCGGTGTGAAGGCGGCTACGGGGCGCAAGGCGGGCGCTGCCAAGAAGGCGTCTGGCGGCGCCGCCGCCGCCCCCGCTGGGGCCAAGAAGGCTGCTGCGGCCAAGCCGGCCAAGGCCAAGTCGCCCTCGAAGGCGAAGAAGGCTGCCAAGGTTCCGACGAAGAAGCCGAAGGCGCCCCGCCCCAAGAAGGCGACGACGCCGTCGAAGGCGAAGGCGTCGCCCAAGAAGAAGAAGTAAAGCAGAGAGAAAAGTGCGCAGCCGTTTGGGTTGCGGTCCCCCCCACGCAGTGGCGAGCAGCCCAAAGCGCGCGTCGCCGCCGCCAGGCACGGCGGCTGTCCTGCCTGCCGCGGTCGTCGCCGCGCGTTGCCGCCCAAAACGGCCCTTCTCAGGGCCATCACATGTTTGCCGAGGAGCTGAGTTGTCGTGTTGCTGTTTACAGCGGGCCTGTGGGGGGAGGAGACAGACAGGGAGAGAGGAGTAGTTTTAGTATTGGTAGTTTTTTCGTTTTGTTGCTGTTTGGAGCGCCGCGCGCGTGGCCGCCTGGCTTGCCTCTCTTTTTGTTTTTGTTTTGCCGCGCCACACAGAAAGAAAAAGAAAAGAAATCTATATAGCAATGCGTGTTGCGCGCCGTTGCGGGGGTGGGTCTGTGTCTGGTGAGTGTGGTGCGGCCGCCGCGCCCGCCCGCGCTCTCTTTTTGTTGTATGACGTGATTTGATGGGGGGGTTGTGCGTGGAGTAGCGCTAGCGCGGCCGCGCGCCCGCCGTTGTTTTTGGTTGTATACACACTGTGGTGTTCGGCCCCAGCAGTGTGGTCTTGGTTTGGTTTGTTGTTGTTCTCTTGTTTTGGCGGCCACGCCACGCAAAGAAAACAAATTGATAAGCTTGTTGTTATGTTACAGATTTGGCCGCCTTTTTTTTTTTTTTGTTGTATTTGGCTTCGGGTTGTGAAACATGCCGAAAGAGAGGAGGCCCTGTCCCTGCGTGTGTCGCCTGGACGGCGGCCACAGAAATGGTGCGAATTGTGGGCTCGCCTTCGGTAGCTGAGCGAGAGAGAGAGGAGGCCACACGTTATTACGTGTATATTTTTAATTTACATTATTATTATATCGCACACACGCACAAACATATGATTTGGTGTCGTGTCGTTTTTGTGCCAAGCAGCAGTGGCCCTTATTATTTGTTGTTGTTTTTTCGTTCTCGATGCGATGTTGTGTGTGTAGGTCGCGTTGTTTTGGTGGGGGCGACGAGGAGGGGGGGGCAAAAAGAGAGAAAGGGGGCGGGCGCTTTGACGGTCGGCGGCGGCCCAAGGAAGGAAGGAAGGAGGACACCGACGTACGTCCGTCCGCCGGAAAAAAAGAGAGGGGAAGAACGACTTGACGACGACGACAATGTTTTTGCTCGCTCTCGAGAGGTGGTAGTGGCCCTGAAAAGGGCCGTTTTTGTTTGTGCGCGTCGTGCAGTCGCCAGCAGCTTGCTTAGGCGCGCTCGCCGCGGATGCGGCGCGCCAGCTGGATGTCCTTGGGCATGATGGTGACGCGCTTGGCGTGGATGGCGCACAGGTTGGTGTCTTCGAAGAGGCCGACGAGGTAGGCCTCGCTGGCTTCCTGCAGCGCCATGACGGCGGAGCTCTGGAAGCGCAGGTCGGTCTTGAAGTCCTGTGCGATCTCTCGCACGAGGCGCTGGAAGGGCAGCTTGCGGATGAGCAGCTCGGTGCTCTTTTGGTAGCGCCTGATTTCTCGGAGCGCGACGGTGCCGGGCCGGTAGCGGTGGGGCTTCTTGACGCCGCCGGTGGCGGGCGCGCTCTTCCTCGCCGCCTTGGTGGCGAGCTGTTTGCGCGGCGCCTTTCCGCCGGTGGACTTGCGGGCCGTCTGCTTTGTGCGGGCCATGTCGGACGAGAACGGAGCGAGCGAGCGGGCGAGGGTGCGTGCGGGACGGCCTCTCGGCGAAAACTGTAGCGCGGGCGCGGGCGCGGCGCGCGCTTATATGCCCTCGGTGCGGCGTGGTGGGGGAAGGCGGCCAGAGTCTATATAGGGGGGCCGGCGCCGGCCGGGCCGTGTGGCTAGTTGCAGCTGAGCAGCGGAGGCGTGCGCATCGTCGGTGCAGCGCGCTCTGTTCCAGTTGCCGGAGAGCTGTGAGGAAGTCCGTGCTGTGGCGGGAACGAAGCTAATTGTCGTTGCGTTGTTGTAACAACGCTGCAAAATTGTCGTGTCCTCCCGCACCACAGCATGGTGAAGAAATCGGCGCAGCAGAAGAAACCTGCAGTGAAGGGGCCGTCGGTCACGCAACTCATCGAGGCTGCAGATCACGGCAAGAAGACCGAAGAAGATCGTACACCTCCCCCGCCCTTGTACATCTCGTGCAGTGGCGCGTGGGTCGAGGTGTACGATATTATAGTCGGCTGCTGCAAGAAAGAGGTCGGCATCGAGCTGGTCAACTCGAACGCGACCATTTCGCTACAGGCAGCAACGAAGTCGGACCACAGGGCACTGAAGAGCGCTGTGGCCGCCTTCATCGTCGACGCTCCTCCCTTGCAGACGACGTCTGAAGGGAAGCGTGCGAAGTACACCAGGGCGCTCCTGAAGGGCCTGCCATGGTGCTGCGACGAGGCAGCAGTCCGGGAAGGGCTGCGGCGTGCAGGGTTCGGTGGTGTAACTGCTAAGTTGCACAACCGGACCAACAGGACGAGGCCGCCGCTCTACATTGTCGCCGTGCAAACGGCCGATGATGGGGGCGACGTCTTCGCCCTGCGGAAGCTCTTGGGCTTCCCAGTGACGGTGGAAGCTCTCCCCGCCGACATGGACCCTCTCCCTCAGTGCTTCAGATGCCAGGGGGTAGGCCATGTGGCCAAATACTGCCGCAACGCAGCGCGGTGCGTCAAATGCTCTGGCGAGCATGACACACGGGACTGCGTGCGCGGCAGGGAAGAGACGCCGACTTGCGCCCGTTGTGGCGGTCCTCACGTTGCCAACTGGCGAGGCTGCCCGGCTTTTTCAAGCCGGAGCCAACCCGGAGGTGGCGCGGCGGCCGCTGCAGCGGCGCCGCATGTTCGGCGGAAACGGCGGCGACGACGACGACGAGGGAGCGGCGTGGCAGCCGCGCCCCCTGACCGCGACCGGTCGGAAAACACCGCCTACGGCGGCGCGGACCGGCCGAGAGCGGAAAGGGGGCCGGCGCCATCCGCCCCAAAGAAGACGACGCGGCCCGGGGATGACCTGCGCGCTGCCGCGGAGGAGGCAACGGCGGCATTCAAAGCCGCCATGGCAGCAGAGAGGGCGGCCTTCCAGGCCCAACTTGCTGCGGAGAGGGACGAGGTCTGCCGACAAATTCGGCAGCTGCACGCCGAACTGGCGAGCGACCTCTACGACGACGACGCTGACGACGACGACGCTGAGGACGCTACAGAGCCCGCCCCTGTGGCGCAGAGCTCTGGGGCGCCCACTGCTGTGACGACCGGCGCTCCTGTGGTTTTGCAACCGCAGTCGACAGCTGCCCAGACGTGGACGCCGACGCCTGAACAACAGCGGGCGATTGACGATTTCAACGCCAAACTGAAGGCCTCACTGGAGGGGCAATCACTGGAGGAGTCGCTGAAGAAATCGTGCGCCACCCAGTAAGGTTGCGGCCCAGACGACCGGCGGCAGGAACCTCTCCGCGCAGTCATTTGCGCGCAGAGGTACCGTGACGAATGGACGCCACCGCCGGAGAGAGGACGCAGAAACATCGCGGCTCGCTGCCGCACTTGACCAGCCGGTCGAGAGTTGCAGTGCAGCCCAACGCAGCAGGTTCTGCTGCAGCACAAACGGATTGATGTCTTTATGACGGCCTTAGCTCTGACACGGTAATCGATGCACGATACCCGCTACTAACTTAACCTACCCTTGCATGAACTATCGCAGCTAGCAAGGAATCCGCTACTGCCCTTACTACCCGCACCTGACTGTCGCAGAGGTTTTTTTCCCTTGGCGCTTGCCTTGGCACTTTTTTCCCTCTGCCCTTAAAACCGCTCTTCTTTCGAAGTTTTCGACCAATACTATCTCCCGATATGGACCGTATTAATGGGTAACCTTACCCACACGTACGGAACACATCACAGTACCCGCTCCTGTGACGCCTTCATTAACTTACTAACACATGCAGAGGTGACAGTAGAACTCTTGAGTTGGTCACCATGCTAGTGCGAGCGTGGAGGGGCTCCACTCTAAAAAAAAAAAAAAACAAAAGCCGGGCCGTGTTTGTAGCTGACTCGCCAGCGTGAGGAGAGGAGCCGTCGCGCCGCTGCCTGAGACACACTAGCTGTTTTTTTAGCCGACCGACCGTAGGAAGAAGATGACTGGCCGCGGCAAGGGAGGAAAGGGGCTCGGCAAGGGTGGCGCCAAGCGGCACCGCAAGGTGCTGCGTGACAACATCCAGGGCATCACGAAGCCGGCGATCCGCCGCCTGGCGCGCCGAGGCGGCGTGAAGCGCATCTCCGGTCTGATCTACGAGGAGACGCGCGGCGTGCTGAAGGTGTTCCTGGAGAACGTGATCCGCGACGCGGTGACGTACACGGAGCACGCGAAGCGCAAGACGGTGACCGCCATGGACGTGGTGTACGCCCTGAAGAGGCAGGGGCGCACCCTGTACGGTTTCGGCGGTTAAGGCAGCGTCCCCGTCTGTCGGTTTTTGCGGCTCTTTTCCCTGCCTGCCACTGCCATGGGGGCGAACGAAAAAGAGAACAACAAACAGTGTTCCCCCCCGCGCGCGTCCGTCTTGTCTGTGGCAGGGCGGAAGGCGCGGGTGGGCGGGGAAAGGAGGAGGAGGCGACAAAACGGCCCTTTTCAGGGCCACCACACTTGTGTTCGAGAGAAAGTGCAAAGTTGTAGTCGTGTCGTCGTTTGTTGTTTTTTGTTGAGAGAGAGGAGGTGTTTCCTCCGTTAGATATTATATATTTTAGTTGTGTGTTTTGGGGGGGGCCCTTTTCGTATTTTATTATTGTTTTCGCGAGCGAGCGTGTGATGTGGTTGCTGTTGCGACGGATGGTGCCCGGTGTGTGTGGGATGCGGCCGAGAGAGAGGAGGGAGGGATTGGTGGTAAAGAAAGAAAGGACGGCGAGAAAAGAAAAAGAAAAGAGTGTGTGGCGTCCCTTCCGAAGACGCGCGGCGGCCAGCCAGCCAGCAGCCGCTGTTTTTGATTTCGTGGCTCTCCTCGCGTTTGTTGCCCCCGCGGTTGTGTGTGCGCGCGCCACACTGTCGGCAACGGGGGGGCAAGAGGAGGGAGAGAGGGGGGTAAAAGCGGCGTGTGCTGACGCGGGCGCCCCCTACCTCTAGTAGCGTGCATATACTAGTGTTTCTTTTGTGCTGGTCTGGTCTTTTTTTGTTTGTTTTTCCGTCGCCGTGGTCTGTTTGTTTGTGGGCAGGACCTGTGACGGGCGGCCGGGGGTGCGTGTGAAGCCGCGATACTCGCGCCGCCCCCCAAGCGTAGCGTAGGTTAGGTTAGGTTTCAGTAGTAGACGGACGACCGAATTTTGCTCTGTTTGCCGAAAGGTGTATGGTGGCCCTGAAAAGGGCCGATTGTGCACAGACCGCGGCGCGCGGGTGGGTGGGGTGGGGTGGGGTGCCAGGAGACTGGCACCACCACACGACACACGGCACGGCACGGCGCGCGCTTTGCGACCACGAGGGAGGGGGAGGCTGGCTGCTTATGCCTTCTTCTCGGTCTTCTTTGGCAGCAGGACGGCCTGGATGTTGGGCAGGACACCGCCCTGTGCGATGGTGACGCCCGACAGGAGCTTGTTGAGCTCCTCGTCGTTGCGGATGGCGAGCTGGAGGTGGCGCGGGATGATGCGCGTCTTCTTGTTGTCGCGCGCCGCGTTGCCGGCCAACTCGAGCACCTCAGCGGCGAGGTACTCCATGACGGCGGCCAGGTAGACTGGCGCTCCGGCGCCGACGCGCTCGGCGTAGTTTCCCTTTCGCAGCAGCCTGTGGATTCTGCCGACGGGGAACTGGAGTCCTGCCCGGCTGGAGCGGGACTTTGACTTTCCCTTGACTTTGCCGCCCTTTCCGCGTCCGGACATGGCTGGTTGTGGAAGTCGGTGCGAGACGAGAGCTGTAGTAGCGAAGATCCGACCCGCAGCGAGTCGAGCAGCTGAGTGAACGCGGCTGGCGGCGGGTCGCCCCCCTTTATGGCCTCGGGTGCGGCGGCCGGTTGCGCGCGCTCCCCATTGGTCGGCGGTGGGAAGCGGGCGAGCTTTTATAAAGGGCGCGCGGCGGGCGCGCAGCGGGCCACTGTGCTGAGAGACGCTGAGCTGAGCTGTACGGTACGGATCGCTGTCGCTGACCGAGATGCCGCCCAAGACTAGTGGAAAGGCCGCGAAGAAGGCGGGCAAGGCGCAGAAGAATATCTCGAAGGGCGACAAGAAGAAGAAGCGCAAGAGGAAGGAGAGCTATGCCATCTACATTTACAAGGTGCTGAAGCAGGTGCACCCTGACACGGGCATCTCGTCGAAGGCGATGAGCATCATGAACAGCTTTGTGAACGACATTTTCGAGCGCATTGCTGCCGAGGCGTCGCGCCTGGCGCACTACAACAAGCGGTCGACGATCACGTCCCGCGAGATCCAGACCGCTGTGCGGCTGTTGCTGCCCGGCGAGCTGGCCAAGCACGCCGTGAGCGAGGGCACCAAGGCGGTGACCAAGTACACGAGCTCGAAGTAGAGCGGTCGGCTGGCTTGTTTTCTCCTGTGATTGGCGAAAAAAAGAAGCTGCCGCCTCTGTGCTTTGGGGGTGCACGGAAACAAAAACGGCCCTTTTCAGGGCCACCACATGTGTCTGTAGCCGAAGAGCGGGATTGTCTGTCGTGCCCTCTGTGTGTCCGTTTTGGCTTGTTTGTTCCTTTTTATTTATTTTTTTAATTACTGTCCTATTTCGATGGCGATGCCAAATTTTGTTGTGCGGTTTGCGTCTCTGTGTGTGTGTGTGTGGCGTCGAATATACATACGTGGGCGGGCTGGCTGTGAGCGAGGGTGCGCGTCGTCGGAGATGGGGGGGGGGGGGCGATATGACGCGGCGTTGCTCGGATATATGGGGGCTGGGAGAGGAGGCAGGCGGCCCGGGAATTTGGTGGCGTTTTTCGGCTGTGGGTGACGTGCTACTTTTGCGGAGGGCGGTGGTGTTTTTTTCTTTTTTTGGGTTGTCGTTGTCGCTTGGGGAACAGGAAGAGAGTAGAGGAAAGGCAAAGAAAGAAAGAGAGGAAAGAAAAACCCACCAACAGAGGAGAGATATGACGATACGAGTTCCGTTGTTTGGCGGAGTTTTGAGCGCGGCGCGTTTTGCTTTGTGAGCAGCGGCCGGCCGCGAAGTTGGCGGTGTGCGCGCGCCCCCTGGCGGCGGCGGGTTGCTGCGGCCAGGAGAGGGCGTTGGCGGGCGGTTGCCGCGGCGCGTGGTTGTGGAGAGAGGGGGAGCGCGTTTTGTTTTGGCTGGGCGGCGGCGAGACGGACGGACGGAAGGTGGGTAATGTTGTGGTGCGGGCGAGCGGCCGCGTCGTCGTGTGACACGAGAAACAGTCGTCCCGTTTTGTGTGTTCCTTCTGTCCTCTTTGTGCAATTTTTTTTGGTGGTAGTCGCTTGGTCGACGGTTTGTTTTCTTTTGTCCCGCCGCTTGTCTTGTTGGGTTTGTATTCTTGTTGTTTCCCTCAGTGTATGTCCGAATATGAGGCGGCCCCCTCGTTTCGTGGCTGCGGTCGCCGCTGTGGCTGGTGTGTGTCGTGGTTTGTGCTGGCGGCGGCCCCCCCCCCTTTTTTTTTTTTTTGGAGGGGAGGCGGTGGGTGGAAGGAACGGACGGACGGACGGCCGGACGGCCGGGCCGGCCCCAAAGGGGGGAAACCAAAAGCGAGAGGAATGGCCTTTGGTGTGTGTGTGTGTGTGTGTGTGTGTGTGTGTGTGTGTGTGTGTGTTGCCCGCACCGGCGAGCTCGGGGTGCGGCAGCAGCAGACAGACTGTGCTGCTGCCCTGTTTTTGTCTTTGTCGTTGCTGTTGCCGACTGTCTGTTGTGACGCGTGGCAAATGGGGAGGCTGGGTGGGTGGCGGTAAGTGTAGTGTTTTTGGGGCGAACGTCGTGGTTGGTCGCGCGGCCGGTATTGCCCGTTGGGTTTTGTGTGTGTGTGCCACGGTCGGTAGCCCGTGGCCGGGGGGTGTTGCAGTTTTGTGGCCGGGGCCCGCCGCGCCCGTTTCGGTGTGTGCTGTTTGTTTTTGTTGTTGTTTTTCCGGTGTTTTGTGTGCGCCTGTTGGGTGGGCGCGCCCTCTTTTTCGGGGAAATTGTGGCTGGAACGAGCGGGCGGTTTGTGTGGGAGCCGGCGCTGTATGCGCGCCAAGACGAAGCCGTTGTTGACGCCGCAACCCTTGGTAAGTTTTAACGGGCAGCCGGGGACCGCCCTGTGCCCGTGGCCCCCGCTTTAACGAACGGCGCACGTGGTCGGCTGGGTAACGGCGCTGTGACGTTCCCCCTGAACGCGTGTGAGCCGTTTTTTTTTTAACGTGTGGTTGTGACGTAACCTGACCCCTAACCTAACCTAACCCAACCCCCCCAACGTGCGTTGAACCCGTTAACCTAACCCCCAAACCCCTCCCTTAAACCTAACCTCTGAAGAAGTGTTAACCTTAACCTAACCTAGCCCCCCTAAACCTAACCTAGCCCCTCCTTAACCTAACCTAACGCGCAACCTAACCTAACCTAACCTAACCGAACGTAAAAGGGGTGTCTGGTAGCGCCCGAAAACGCCGCGTACAAGAGAGAGGGAGGAAAGCCTCTCTGTGTGGGCGCTGCGATGAAAAAAACGTAACGTTTTGCTGTTTAAGAAGAAGAAGAAACGAAACGCGTTACCGACCCCCCGAACGTTGTTTAGCGTCGAGTAGTCGCGCGCGTCGGCGGGGGGAAAAAGGGAAACGGAAGGAAACGAAGAAAAGGACGAGGAAGCACCGAAAGCAGCAAGAAGAGAAGAAAAAGAGGAAAAGAGAGAAGAAAACACACGCGTAGCGTACCGGGGCGGTGGGCTGTGTGTGTCCCCTGTCCCGAAGGTTGTCGAGGGGAAGCGCGCCGCGCCTCGTAGGAGGAGAGGGCGCCCGTCGGTTTTGCGTGTCGCGTCCCAAATTATTGCTGTGTGTGTGTGTGTGCGCGCGCGCTTGTGCCGGCGTGCGGTGGGCGGACGCCCTTGTCCCGTAGCGTGGGGTGTGTGTGGGTGGTGCAGGTTTTTTCCGTGGCTGTTTGGGGGCGGGCTGCGGTGCGCGCCGCGCGGCGGCATTTTTGCCGGGACAATTTTGTGTGGCGACGTGGCGGGAATGTGTGTGTTGCGTGGACGTGTGCGGGCGAGGGTGAGAGGCTGGCGTACGGGGGGGTGGCGACGGCGGCAGGTGGGTGCCGCACGCACGGGACGCGGCGGATGGGAGGCGATGGGTCGGTGGTGCCGGGTTTGCACGCCCGTCATCGCCGCACGCTTGGCTTTGGGGGCGCGCGCCGCCGGCCGTTTGGGGAGGGCGGGCTGGGCGGCGGTGTGGAGGCGTTGCCGAAGGTTTGGGCACTGTGCCGGTACGTTGGGTGGGGTCGTGGGGGCGGCATTCGGGCGGGGGCGGCGATTCTCGGCGGGCGTGGCCAGGCTGTTTGGCGCGGTAGGCGCACTTTGGCGGCGTTTTGCGGCACGACGGTGGGGATGCGCGGGCGCCGCGAGCGGGCCAGCGGGTAGCCCCATCCTTGGTGGCCGGAATGGCGCGGGCGGTGTGGGCGCGGGTGCGGGGCGACGCCGGCCACGCTGCCGGACGTGCGAGCGTAGCAAGCGCGCGAGGCGGCGCGCGGCGGCGCGCAGAGTGGCGGCCGCTCTCTTGGCCGTCCGCGCCCGCTCGCGACACTGGCGGTGCGCGGGCGCGCCGCGATTATTCCCTGCCGCTCTGCGCCCGCGTGCACACACACCAGAGTAGTACGTGCGCGCCAGCCAGCCAGCTTTTGTCGTCGCTCTTTTTTCTCTTTCCTCTGCTGTGAAGAACGGAGATGGCGGATCAGGCGGCCACGAACGAGACTGCTGCGGCCCCCGCGGCCACGGGCACGACGAAGAAGGCCAAGTCGGCGGCGGCGTCTGCGAAGAAGCCGCGCGCCAAGCCTGCGCACCCGCGCACCTCTGAGATGGTGACGGCGGCCATCAAGAGCCTGAAGGAGCGCGGCGGGTCGTCGCTGCAGGCCATCAAGAAGTACATAGCGGCGCACTACAAGCTGGACGCCGAGAAGCTGGCGCCGTTTATCAAGAAGTACCTCAAGTCGGCCGTCGTCGCCGGCGAGCTGGTTCAGACGAAGGGCAAGGGCGCGTCCGGCTCGTTTAAACTGGCTGGAGGCGGAGCTGCCGGCGGTTCGGCCGAGGGCGGCAAGGCGCGCGCCGCCGGCGCTGCCAAGAAGCGGCGCGCCGCTCCGGCGGCCAGCAAGGAGAAGAAGGGCGCCCGCGCTGCCGGCGCCAAGAAGGCTGGCGGTGTGAAGGCGGCTACGGGGCGCAAGGCGGGCGCTGCCAAGAAGGCGTCTGGCGGCGCCGCCGCCGCCCCCGCTGGGGCCAAGAAGGCTGCTGCGGCCAAGCCGGCCAAGGCCAAGTCGCCCTCGAAGGCGAAGAAGGCTGCCAAGGTTCCGACGAAGAAGCCGAAGGCGCCCCGCCCCAAGAAGGCGACGACGCCGTCGAAGGCGAAGGCGTCGCCCAAGAAGAAGAAGTAAAGCAGAGAGAAAAGTGCGCAGCCGTTTGGGTTGCGGTCCCCCCCACGCAGTGGCGAGCAGCCCAAAGCGCGCGTCGCCGCCGCCAGGCACGGCGGCTGTCCTGCCTGCCGCGGTCGTCGCCGCGCGTTGCCGCCCAAAACGGCCCTTCTCAGGGCCATCACATGTTTGCCGAGGAGCTGAGTTGTCGTGTTGCTGTTTACAGCGGGCCTGTGGGGGGAGGAGACAGACAGGGAGAGAGGAGTAGTTTTAGTATTGGTAGTTTTTTCGTTTTGTTGCTGTTTGGAGCGCCGCGCGCGTGGCCGCCTGGCTTGCCTCTCTTTTTGTTTTTGTTTTGCCGCGCCACACAGAAAGAAAAAGAAAAGAAATCTATATAGCAATGCGTGTTGCGCGCCGTTGCGGGGGTGGGTCTGTGTCTGGTGAGTGTGGTGCGGCCGCCGCGCCCGCCCGCGCTCTCTTTTTGTTGTATGACGTGATTTGATGGGGGGGTTGTGCGTGGAGTAGCGCTAGCGCGGCCGCGCGCCCGCCGTTGTTTTTGGTTGTATACACACTGTGGTGTTCGGCCCCAGCAGTGTGGTCTTGGTTTGGTTTGTTGTTGTTCTCTTGTTTTGGCGGCCACGCCACGCAAAGAAAACAAATTGATAAGCTTGTTGTTATGTTACAGATTTGGCCGCCTTTTTTTTTTTTTGTTGTATTTGGCTTCGGGTTGTGAAACATGCCGAAAGAGAGGAGGCCCTGTCCCTGCGTGTGTCGCCTGGACGGCGGCCACAGAAATGGTGCGAATTGTGGGCTCGCCTTCGGTAGCTGAGCGAGAGAGAGAGGAGGCCACACGTTATTACGTGTATATTTTTAATTTACATTATTATTATATCGCACACACGCACAAACATATGATTTGGTGTCGTGTCGTTTTTGTGCCAAGCAGCAGTGGCCCTTATTATTTGTTGTTGTTTTTTCGTTCTCGATGCGATGTTGTGTGTGTAGGTCGCGTTGTTTTGGTGGGGGCGACGAGGAGGGGGGGGCAAAAAGAGAGAAAGGGGGCGGGCGCTTTGACGGTCGGCGGCGGCCCAAGGAAGGAAGGAAGGAGGACACCGACGTACGTCCGTCCGCCGGAAAAAAAGAGAGGGGAAGAACGACTTGACGACGACGACAATGTTTTTGCTCGCTCTCGAGAGGTGGTAGTGGCCCTGAAAAGGGCCGTTTTTGTTTGTGCGCGTCGTGCAGTCGCCAGCAGCTTGCTTAGGCGCGCTCGCCGCGGATGCGGCGCGCCAGCTGGATGTCCTTGGGCATGATGGTGACGCGCTTGGCGTGGATGGCGCACAGGTTGGTGTCTTCGAAGAGGCCGACGAGGTAGGCCTCGCTGGCTTCCTGCAGCGCCATGACGGCGGAGCTCTGGAAGCGCAGGTCGGTCTTGAAGTCCTGTGCGATCTCTCGCACGAGGCGCTGGAAGGGCAGCTTGCGGATGAGCAGCTCGGTGCTCTTTTGGTAGCGCCTGATTTCTCGGAGCGCGACGGTGCCGGGCCGGTAGCGGTGGGGCTTCTTGACGCCGCCGGTGGCGGGCGCGCTCTTCCTCGCCGCCTTGGTGGCGAGCTGTTTGCGCGGCGCCTTTCCGCCGGTGGACTTGCGGGCCGTCTGCTTTGTGCGGGCCATGTCGGACGAGAACGGAGCGAGCGAGCGGGCGAGGGTGCGTGCGGGACGGCCTCTCGGCGAAAACTGTAGCGCGGGCGCGGGCGCGGCGCGCGCTTATATGCCCTCGGTGCGGCGTGGTGGGGGAAGGCGGCCAGAGTCTATATAGGGGGGCCGGCGCCGGCCGGGCCGTGTTTGTAGCTGACTCGCCAGCGTGAGGAGAGGAGCCGTCGCGCCGCTGCCTGAGACACACTAGCTGTTTTTTTAGCCGACCGACCGTAGGAAGAAGATGACTGGCCGCGGCAAGGGAGGAAAGGGGCTCGGCAAGGGTGGCGCCAAGCGGCACCGCAAGGTGCTGCGTGACAACATCCAGGGCATCACGAAGCCGGCGATCCGCCGCCTGGCGCGCCGAGGCGGCGTGAAGCGCATCTCCGGTCTGATCTACGAGGAGACGCGCGGCGTGCTGAAGGTGTTCCTGGAGAACGTGATCCGCGACGCGGTGACGTACACGGAGCACGCGAAGCGCAAGACGGTGACCGCCATGGACGTGGTGTACGCCCTGAAGAGGCAGGGGCGCACCCTGTACGGTTTCGGCGGTTAAGGCAGCGTCCCCGTCTGTCGGTTTTTGCGGCTCTTTTCCCTGCCTGCCACTGCCATGGGGGCGAACGAAAAAGAGAACAACAAACAGTGTTCCCCCCCGCGCGCGTCCGTCTTGTCTGTGGCAGGGCGGAAGGCGCGGGTGGGCGGGGAAAGGAGGAGGAGGCGACAAAACGGCCCTTTTCAGGGCCACCACACTTGTGTTCGAGAGAAAGTGCAAAGTTGTAGTCGTGTCGTCGTTTGTTGTTTTTTGTTGAGAGAGAGGAGGTGTTTCCTCCGTTAGATATTATATATTTTAGTTGTGTGTTTTGGGGGGGGCCCTTTTCGTATTTTATTATTGTTTTCGCGAGCGAGCGTGTGATGTGGTTGCTGTTGCGACGGATGGTGCCCGGTGTGTGTGGGATGCGGCCGAGAGAGAGGAGGGAGGGATTGGTGGTAAAGAAAGAAAGGACGGCGAGAAAAGAAAAAGAAAAGAGTGTGTGGCGTCCCTTCCGAAGACGCGCGGCGGCCAGCCAGCCAGCAGCCGCTGTTTTTGATTTCGTGGCTCTCCTCGCGTTTGTTGCCCCCGCGGTTGTGTGTGCGCGCGCCACACTGTCGGCAACGGGGGGGCAAGAGGAGGGAGAGAGGGGGGTAAAAGCGGCGTGTGCTGACGCGGGCGCCCCCTACCTCTAGTAGCGTGCATATACTAGTGTTTCTTTTGTGCTGGTCTGGTCTTTTTTTGTTTGTTTTTCCGTCGCCGTGGTCTGTTTGTTTGTGGGCAGGACCTGTGACGGGCGGCCGGGGGTGCGTGTGAAGCCGCGATACTCGCGCCGCCCCCCAAGCGTAGCGTAGGTTAGGTTAGGTTTCAGTAGTAGACGGACGACCGAATTTTGCTCTGTTTGCCGAAAGGTGTATGGTGGCCCTGAAAAGGGCCGATTGTGCACAGACCGCGGCGCGCGGGTGGGTGGGGTGGGGTGGGGTGCCAGGAGACTGGCACCACCACACGACACACGGCACGGCACGGCGCGCGCTTTGCGACCACGAGGGAGGGGGAGGCTGGCTGCTTATGCCTTCTTCTCGGTCTTCTTTGGCAGCAGGACGGCCTGGATGTTGGGCAGGACACCGCCCTGTGCGATGGTGACGCCCGACAGGAGCTTGTTGAGCTCCTCGTCGTTGCGGATGGCGAGCTGGAGGTGGCGCGGGATGATGCGCGTCTTCTTGTTGTCGCGCGCCGCGTTGCCGGCCAACTCGAGCACCTCAGCGGCGAGGTACTCCATGACGGCGGCCAGGTAGACTGGCGCTCCGGCGCCGACGCGCTCGGCGTAGTTTCCCTTTCGCAGCAGCCTGTGGATTCTGCCGACGGGGAACTGGAGTCCTGCCCGGCTGGAGCGGGACTTTGACTTTCCCTTGACTTTGCCGCCCTTTCCGCGTCCGGACATGGCTGGTTGTGGAAGTCGGTGCGAGACGAGAGCTGTAGTAGCGAAGATCCGACCCGCAGCGAGTCGAGCAGCTGAGTGAACGCGGCTGGCTCACGCTTACGCTCACGCTTCTCTTGACGGACCTCGACCTTGGTCCGATGGGTTGCAGGCTAAGCATTACTGCTGTTCCTGCGGTGCCTGAAACATATGAAAAACAAATTAGTGGCCTGACTGGAGGAAGGGTCTTAGTGTGTCAGCTGGTGACGGAGTGTGGTTTCTTCCACGGTTGCTACGAGATTATAAGATTAATCCCGTAGCAGGTCAGGCCAACGAGTCGTTGGCCTGAAGTGTGGTTGTGTCCCAAGGTCCCGGACGAGCCGGTTTTGGGACTGCTGGGACTTCTCATAGAAGTTCCTGGCGGTGGCGCGGAACCTCTCCCGGAGGGGCAAGATGCCGACTTCGTCGTGAAGTCGGGCGGTGGGGTACCGCTTCGGAAGATGCAGGGCAGTCTTCAGGGCGCGGTTCTGGATCCTCTGCAGCGACTCGATGTGGAGGTCTGCGGCGTTTCCAAATACTGGGGACGCGTACTCGAGCACTGGGCGAACCAGTGACAAGTACATCGTGATCCCATGTTCCGGCGGCAGCGACGACTGCGGGTTAAGCAGCGGATAAATTACGCGTAATCGCGCAATGGCTCTCTGTCTTACATCACTGACGTGATGTTTCCAGGTGAGCCTTTGATCTAGGGTAACCCCTAGGTATTTCGCCGTCGTGCTCCAGGGGATGGGAGCCCCCAGAATTTCGATCGGCGGTAGCCCAATTGGCACACGTCTTCTAGTGAAGACGACTGCCTGGCTTTTCGCGGCGTTGAATTTCAACCGCCACTTAGTAGCCCATGCCCCCAGGACGTCGCAACCAGCTTGCAGGCGGCGTCGCATCGTGTGCGCGTTCATGCTGCGGGTGAACAGCGCTGTATCGTCGGCGTAGAGTGCCAATTCTACGCGTGGTACCCGCGGTGCGTCGGCAGTGTACAAAGAGTACAGCAGGGGGCCGAGAACCGACCCCTGTGGCACTCCTGCACGTATCTGCCTTTCCGTCGATGTACCGTCTTCTGCCCTCACATGGAAGGTTCGTTCAGACAGGTACGACTGCAATAGTCTCCCATGAGACGTCGGAATGCCGTGCACAAAAAGTTTGTACACGAGGCCGTCGTGCCAGACGGAGTCGAACGCGCGGGAGACGTCAAGGAACACTGCCCCAAGGAATTCCCTTGTTTCCAGTGCCCGCATTGCCGGCTCGACCAGCCGGAGTAGCTGGTGTGTGGTGGAATGGCCGGCGCGGAAACCGAACTGCTCGTCCGGTATGACGTTCTCGCGCGTGACGTGATCCAGCAGTCTCTTCACGTACAGCCTCTCGAAGACTTTCGAGAGGGACGACAGCAGGCTGATGGGCCGGTAGCTGGTAACCTGGCGCGGATCCTTGCCGGTTTTCAGGATTGCTACCACTTCCGCATGTTTCCATGCGTTGGGGAAGACTCCCGAGCGGAGAATCTCGTTAAACACGTCGGCAAGGAGCCGATGCGTTCCCTGAGGTAGGTTCGTCAGCAGGCGGTTAGTGATACCGTCGCTGCCTCCCGCCTTCCTCTGGTTCAACGAGCGAAGCTGCTTTGCAACCTCGTTCTCCGTGATCGGCTCGATGGCGTCGTCTTCTTCTCTGGCGGCGAGGAACACTGGCAGCTGCTCGGCGACTCTGCGGGTGTGCTCCTCATCTATGACGTCTTCAACTGGCGTGAAGTTGGCCGCGAATGCGTCAGCCAGCGCGCTGGCCTTCGCGTCCGGGTCACTTGCGTAGTCGTCCCCGACCTGGAGGGGCGGAATGCGCTGGCGGCGGCGAAGGAAAGCCTTCGCGACTCTCCAGGCGCTTCCGTCGTCTGGATTGAGCGTTGACACGAGGTCTGCCCAATCCTGGTTCCGGTGGTTTTCAACTGCGGCCTTAATTTCCCGCCTCATGCGATTTAATCGGCGCTTCGTTTCTGGTTGGCGTGTAAGCTGCCATTCACGAAACAGTCGATTTTTGTCGCTGATGGCTGCCAGAATGTGGCGTGGGAGCTGTCGAGAGAAATCTCGCGGCTGGCGCGGCGGTCTCGGAGTTGCGTCTTCCGCGGCTCGCTGGATCGTCCTGGAGAGGAAGGCGAGGGTAGCGTCGGCCCCGGCCTCGGCGGGGTTTGGCGCTTCCTCGAGTGCGGCAAGCACTGCCTCTTGGTAGCGCTCTGCGTCCAAGTTCTTGTAGCTGGGACGCTGCTCTCGGAGGGATGCGCCGATCACGTCCAACTCGAAAATGACCGGTACATGGTCGGAGTTCAGGACGTTTCGTGTCTCAGCGGACGCAAAGCGGCCGATGCCCTTCATAAGGGCAATGTCGAGCACGTCGGGTTCCCCTCGGTCCGGGAAGTGCGTGGGGTCAAAAGGCCCCAGGCTAATTGCGCCGCAGCGATGCACGGCGCGGGAAAGTCGGCGCCCACTGACGTTGGTGACGCGAGAGTTCCACTCTGGGTGTTTCGCATTGAAGTCCCCAGCAATGAAAAGCCGCCCCTCCAGCGTCAGCAGGGTCTCGAAATCCGCTCCCACAAGCGGCCTGCCAGGCTGCCTGTATACCGACACGAAAAGAATCTTTCCGGCGGTAGTGTTCACGACTACTCCTGTCGTTTCCAGCGTCGGTGTCTCCGGAAGATGCACTCGATGATGCTGCAGCGACTTCTTCACGTAGATGGCAGTGCCACCCCCTTGGGTAAGCCTGTCATCTCGGTAGCAGCAGTAGTTTGCCGCTCGCACGTTTACCCCGGGTTTGAGGAAGGTCTCCTGTACTAGGCAGATGTCGACCGCCTCTTCCCGTAGGAGCAGGCGAAATTCGCCCTGCTGAGGATGGAGACTCCTCGCATTAAACGTGCAGATCGTCAATCCGTGGATATGGCCATTATCCATGGTGACTGCTGGGGTTGACGGCGTTGGCCTGGAGGGCCGCCGTTACTGCCTCCACGAGAACCGGGAGTTTCACCAGCAGCTGGTTCAGCGAGCGCAGAAGCGCGCTGAGCTCAGCGGTAGACATTTGGCTGCTTGCGGGGGCCGCGGCGGAGATAGCGTCGGCGGCGGCGATGACTTCGGCGGCGGGAGCTGCCGGCTGGGCGGTCGCAACACGCACCTCATGCGTGGGCGCAGGCTGTCCTGCGGCGGTGACGGCTTCGGGCTGCTGCTTGCGGCCGGGCGGCCGCTGGCGGGGTTCCCGCACCGCAGCCGCGGGCGCCGGCATGCCGGGGTCCGCTGCTGCAGGCGTTTGCCGGTCCGAACGGCCGCCTTCGGCTGCTGGCTGGGCGGTGGTGGCTGGCTTCCTTCCGCGGGCGACGTCCGCGAAGCTGCGGCCGGGAACTACGGGGTTTGGGCGCTTTCCCTTCTTGAAGGCGCGGCAGCCCCTGTAGCTCGCGACGTGGTCTTCGTTGCAATTGCAACAAAGGGAAGGGTCGTCCCTGCCCTTCTGGCACTCCCGGGACGGGTGATTGCCGGCACACTTCGAGCACCGGGTTGGCATGGTGCAGTATTTTGCCACGTGGTCGAAACCCTGGCAACGGTAGCACTGCGCCCGCTTGCTCTTGGCGCGCAACGGCTCCACCTTGACGGAGAGATCTCCGATCCTCTCCAGCTGGAAAATCTTGCGGTTATCGGCGTTGTCCACCAGGATAACGCAGAACAGCGGCATCACGCGGCGCGTCCTTGGGGACTTCATGGCACCAACGTGCCTGGTGACGAATCCCTCTTCCCTGAGTAAGTCACTCAGGTATTGCGGGTCCATTTTAAGTGGCAGTCGGCGGAGAACAACCTTGAGTTGTTTCAGCCTGTCCGCATTGTGGGTGAAGCACCCCCATTGCTCCTTGGCAGCCAGTTCCATCACCTGGTCGTACTCCTCGCGAGTGTCGACCTGGACGACGTACTGGTTGCCGCTCTTCGTCCTGAGACGTGGCTGGCTGACGACTTCCTTCACCTTCTTATGGAAGGCCTGGTAGTCGCCGTCCCATAATACCGTGATCGGCGGCGGTCGGGGCGGTTTCTTTGCCGCTGGCGTCGTCCCGGCCCTTTCCGATTCCGTCACTTCCGGGAGTGACCCGAAAGCGTTGCCGGTCTGCAGCTCGGCTGGCGTGATCTGCCGGAATTCGCTGGGCCTGGCGGTGTGCCGCCGCGGTGGAGCGATGAAACCATCGCTGTCCGGCTGGCGCGGAGACGTCGTCTTCTTGCGCCGCGTCCTCTTCTTTAGCGCCCTCTGGCGCGAGTTTGCCGGGGGAGAGGCGGCGTCCTCCATGGAGGCGGCAGGCCGCTTCCTAGAGTTTTGCCGTACCTCCTTCGCCTCCCCTGAGTCGGGGAGGTTTGAAACGGCCCCCTTCTGGCGGTCCGCTGGAGCAGGGGCAATCGCCCTTGCCAAGCTGGCGGGCGCGGCCGCAATTGCGGGCGCTACAGCTGTACCGGTAGGCACAGGGGAGGGCAGGATGACGATCCTGGACCCAGTGGCCGCGGACGTCGTTCCTGCCAACAGGCAGTGCTGCACAGAGGACGTCAAGCCCTCTGGAGCGATTGCTGTCGGGGCCGCTACCTCGCTCCGAGGTGGCGGGACGGAGAAGACCGTGACGGTCTTTTGCGGGTCGGTCGCAGGTGCGCCGACACCGACAACACTGAGCTCGTCGACAGACGAGCTCGGCCTCAGCACTGCGGCTGGGGGGCGCGCACTCCTCCTCTCAGATTCGGAGCGATAACGGGGGGTTACGGCCCGTGGCCGCAGGGGATCCCCTTCCCGGCCAGGTTTCGCCCCCCTCCTTATCTCGTCGGTACGAGACCTCCTGTGCTTTGCCTCTGACATGGCTGTTCCCAATCGACAACGACAATTTTGCTTCTTTGCGAGACAACGACAACTTGCTCGTTCGGAAACGGGAATTGCCAGCCAGAATGCACCTACACAGGTTCCCTATGGCTCAGAGTCCTGCTGAATAACCTGACGCAGAATACTGAGCGAATTCTAGCGCTGAAAAGCACTGAAAAAGTTGCTGACGTAGACGACGGCGATCCCAGGTGGGATGGCAGTCAGCCAGACAGCGCAGTACCGCCGGCGAGAGCGTACACAAAGCGCCCGCTCACGCCAAGGTCACAGCGCGAGAGCGCAGCAGAGCAGGTAGCGGAGGTCTGAACCGGTCCGCTGCCGACTCGCTACTAACAACAACAACGCGGCTGGCGGCGGGTCGCCCCCCTTTATGGCCTCGGGTGCGGCGGCCGGTTGCGCGCGCTCCCCATTGGTCGGCGGTGGGAAGCGGGCGAGCTTTTATAAAGGGCGCGCGGCGGGCGCGCAGCGGGCCAGGGCCATTCCGAGTCGGTCGTTCATTGTGTGCGGACGTTGGTCTGCTAGCGCTCCGCTCCTTTGTCTGCCCGACCTGGATACTTCCGTTGCGCGCTGCTGTAGCACGTGTACTTGGATCTCCGCCTTTGTGCGCTCGCTTGCGGGCGCTTGGCTAAAGCAAAATTGTCGTTCACACTCGCTGTTCATGATGCTTTTCGCGACTCCAGGCTAGCTGGATTCTAGGGCCGCTAGTTAGGTATTTTGTGAGCCAGGGCCCCCTTCACGTGGGACCAGCCCGCGGTCACAGAGGCCAAGGCACAGATTAATCACGCATCATTCACTCCCTCCTACAATCTCAGGACCATCTTTTCACCCATCCCAGCCCGCCGCGGTGCCACTAGTGGCTCCCGCGGCCGCTACCATTCATAACACAGCCCATACAGAGCATACAGAACATCCTACAGACTGTACATACACACAGGATGTAAACATGGGGGACGAACAACAAACTAATAAGAAACAAAAGCGTAAAAACGCTTCGCAACAGGAGGAGGGATCATCCGATCGTAAAAGAAAGACGGATGACACCCGCGATTATAGCGACTCCGACACGTCAGACGAGGACGACCTCCTCATAGACGAAAATGCAATGGAACACCAATCCATTGAACCACAGATTCCGACAAACAACAGATTTGCTGTCCTCAAGGACAATGACGCGGGAGACATTCATACCCCCGCCACCAAACCCGAAAAACGTCCGCGTGTTCCACCAATCGTGGTTCACGATACGAAAAATTACCTCAACATTCTGCAAGCACTGAAACCTAAACTAGAAGGTTCGCTAAAGACCCATTCAAAAGGTGACAGAATCACATACCAGCTTGCCCTACCACAGGACCACCATAAACTGATTACCATCCTAAGGTCGGAAAATATTCAGTACTATACACACGAGATGACACCCAACAAGCCGCTGAAAGTTGTCATAAAAGACCTGCTGACTTCCATGACTCCTGAACTAGTGGAACAGGCTCTGTTAGAAATGCACTACCCAGTACAGAAAGTAGCGCAGATGTCGAAACTAGGCAACGAGGCCACAGCAAAGATACCCCTACCCAACTTCCAAGTCCATCTCGACAACACGGATGAGGGAAAGAAGATCTACCAATTGAAGTACCTACTACACCTAAAGGTCAGAGTAGAGTCTTACAGGACACCAAAAGGCCCTACGCAGTGTCACAACTGCCAAGGCTTCCATCATGGAGCCAGGAACTGCAACTTACGACCTAAGTGCGTAAAGTGCGGCAAAGATCATCACACAAAGACCTGTACCAAGGAACCCCAGGTTACCCCCAAATGTGCAAACTGTGGCGGCCCTCATACTGCAAGTTTCAAAAAGTGCCCCACGAGATTAAAAATTATTCAGGCCAGACAGGAGAGGCAGGAAAAGACTAACAGGAACAAGCCACCGCCCCCTTCAGCTCCATCGTACGATCAGGCTAACTTCCCAAACTTCAGAAATCGTAACCCAAGACACCCACTTTCAAACCCTTGGGCCGTCCCTAACAACTCATCTTCGACCTCTTCTGCCCACACAACGGCGACACCCGACCAATCACCGAGTGACGCTGTACCCTCCGTATCATCAGGACTAGGAGCAGACTTGAAGGACATCTTCAGCCTTATTTCACAATACAATATCCCACGAATACTTCAAACAATTCAGACCACTGCAGCCCAGCTCAGGCAGGCTCCAGACACCTTCACAAAAGTCAGCATCATTTTCTCAGCTGTGATGTCCATTCTCAGCCCCTAATAAGGAAACCATTATCATGAACTGGAACGCTGATGGCGTCCTAGATCAAAGATTCACCCTAGAGGAGTTCCTAGACTCGTATGGGGTAGACATAGCCCTCATCACTGAAACGAAACTAGAACCCGAAGACACCTTCAAACTTCGTAATTACTCCGTCGTTCGTACAGACAGACCTGACAGACCTGGAGGGGGGACGGCAGTGCTAGTTAAAAACAGAATTGCCTACCGCCACATCCCGCTACCAAGGCTACGCAGAGCAGAGGCCACAGCCATTGAAGTTAAACTGGGGGGTAAACTGATGCAACTTGCAGCAGTTTACAATCCTCCTCACAAACCTAATCTCCATACAAGGGACTTAGACACCCTAATCAATATAGGGAACACAGTCCTACTGGGAGGGGACTTTAACTCGAAGCATGGCGACTGGAACTGCAGAGCCACCAACACCAACGGCAGGATCCTACGTCCCTACCTAAACGCCCACAGGGACATAAACGTGATAGCACCAGACGTTCCGACCCATTATCCCTACAATCATAGACATAGGCCAGATATTTTAGATATATATTTAACAAAAAACTACCGTGCCCAGACTTCAATATCCGTTATAAACGATCTGAACTCGGACCACAACCCAGTTCTTCTAAACATAGATGGCAATCCAATACGTCAGCTGGAAACAAGGACCATCAAAACTTCACATACAAACTGGGAAAAGTTCACCGATATGATAGAACAGAGAACTCCCCCTATAGCCCCTCTCCAATCAAAAAGGGCAATAAACAGGGCCATCGAGGAACTTACAGATGTAATAACCGAGTGCGGAAACGAGGCCACAATTACCGTCACCCACACCACCTCCAGGAGCCAGCTACCCCAACATATACAAAACTTAATAGCTGAGAAAAAGTATCACAGATTCAGGTGGCAATACTACAGGGACCCTGCAGACAGAGCCACGATGTATAGGCTAGCCAGAGAAATCAAGAGGGAACTCCAAATACACCGCAGTAACCGCTGGGAAAACCTCCTCTCTGAAATGAACGACACCCCAGACAAATTCTGGAGAGTCATCAAGTCCAGGAAAAGAGGAAACTCTTCAATCCAACCTTTACACGGGAGAAACGGGATTGTCTACGAACCACAGGACAGGGCGGAAGCCATGGCTGACTCCCTGGAGCTTCAATTTAGAACACACAACATTGACGACCAGGATAGTGACGACCATGAGGAAATGGTGATAAGCAACCTGAACAGAATCCTCAGAATCCCTTGTACAACCACATTCAGGGAAGTCGGGGCAGATGAAATACGATCAATAATCAAAGCCATAGGCAACAAAAAATCACCTGGTCCAGATAAGATCACTCCGCTGCACCTCAAACACCTTGCTCCAAACGCAGTACAATACACTACAGCAGTAATTAATGCCTGCTTAGCCCAGCAGTACTTCCCTCTCCCGTGGAAAAAGGCGAGAGTAATCACGCTACCAAAGCCACAAAAGGACCACCTCTTTCCCCAGAACTACAGGCCAATTTCACTACTGTGCTTCCTGGGGAAAGTACTAGAAAGAGTTATCCTCAAAGAGCTGAACAAGTTCCTGCAGGAAAACCAGATTATCATCCCTGAACAGTTTGGTTTCAGGCACGAACACAGCACCATCCATCAGGCTATGAGACTAACTGAGTTCATCTGTAACGCCAAAAACATCAGGCACAGCACAGGTGCCGTGTTTTTAGACATTGAAAAAGCCTTCGACCGTGTTTGGCACCAGGGATTGATCTATAAGCTTCACGGTCAAGGTTGCCCCAGACATCTACTAAACATTATCTACTCCTTCCTAAGGAACAGATCGTTCTACGTTCATGTCCCTGGAGCAGACAGCTCAGAAAAGGAAATAGAGGCTGGAGTGCCACAAGGCTCCGTCATGGGCCCAGTTCTCTATTCATTATACACCAATGACATACCACAAATACTAGGTGGCCAGCTGTCCCTGTTTGCAGACGACACAGCCCTCTATAGAAGTGGACCAAACCTACCCTTCCTAGCAAAGAAACTCCAGCAGCACCTAGAATCGGTTCAACACTGGGCAAACCTGTGGAAAATCAAGATCAATAGTAACAAAACACAGGCTATCATGTTTACCCACAGGAGAATGAGCCCAAACATAAAAATCACCTTCAACGACGTAGATTTAGTCTGGCAAGATAGTATTAAGTACCTAGGAATTATATTTGACAAACGACTAACCTTCAGGCAACATATCAACGACGTTTGCAACAAAGGTTCGCAACTAATATGCCAACTATATCCCCTGCTGAAAGGGAATGGCCTCACAGTCAGGGCAAAACTAAAGATGTTCAAAACGGTAGTCCAACCTAGGTTAATGTATGGGTCGGAACTCTGGTCGCTGGCCTGTGACACAAATCTCAGGAAAGTCAGAACAGTACAAAACAGATTCCTCCGACTAGCAACTAATGCGCCCCGATTTACATCCAACAGAGACTTACTCACACTTGCTAATTTCCCATCCATAACACACACCATCAAAAAGAAATCAGCTTCATTCTTCTCAAAAACCCAACACTCACAATACCAACTCATCCGTAACATAGGCATCATCCCCGAATTCACCACCACCAAATTCCCGAAAATGACGATCACTCGTCAATTCAACTTGTAAGTGCACTCCCCAAATCATACAAAACACACACAAAACTACATTCATGACACACTCAAACCCATCAGTTCCGATACCCACACCTCAGACAGAAGGCATAAGCAGATTACTGACTTGGTCCTTCGAAACCACATGGGGTTTCAAACCCATCAGACATACAGCTCGCAGCGGGCCACTGTGCTGAGAGACGCTGAGCTGAGCTGTACGGTACGGATCGCTGTCGCTGACCGAGATGCCGCCCAAGACTAGTGGAAAGGCCGCGAAGAAGGCGGGCAAGGCGCAGAAGAATATCTCGAAGGGCGACAAGAAGAAGAAGCGCAAGAGGAAGGAGAGCTATGCCATCTACATTTACAAGGTGCTGAAGCAGGTGCACCCTGACACGGGCATCTCGTCGAAGGCGATGAGCATCATGAACAGCTTTGTGAACGACATTTTCGAGCGCATTGCTGCCGAGGCGTCGCGCCTGGCGCACTACAACAAGCGGTCGACGATCACGTCCCGCGAGATCCAGACCGCTGTGCGGCTGTTGCTGCCCGGCGAGCTGGCCAAGCACGCCGTGAGCGAGGGCACCAAGGCGGTGACCAAGTACACGAGCTCGAAGTAGAGCGGTCGGCTGGCTTGTTTTCTCCTGTGATTGGCGAAAAAAAGAAGCTGCCGCCTCTGTGCTTTGGGGGTGCACGGAAACAAAAACGGCCCTTTTCAGGGCCACCACATGTGTCTGTAGCCGAAGAGCGGGATTGTCTGTCGTGCCCTCTGTGTGTCCGTTTTGGCTTGTTTGTTCCTTTTTATTTATTTTTTTAATTACTGTCCTATTTCGATGGCGATGCCAAATTTTGTTGTGCGGTTTGCGTCTCTGTGTGTGTGTGTGTGGCGTCGAATATACATACGTGGGCGGGCTGGCTGTGAGCGAGGGTGCGCGTCGTCGGAGATGGGGGGGGGGGGGGGGCGATATGACGCGGCGTTGCTCGGATATATGGGGGCTGGGAGAGGAGGCAGGCGGCCCGGGAATTTGGTGGCGTTTTTCGGCTGTGGGTGACGTGCTACTTTTGCGGAGGGCGGTGGTGTTTTTTTCTTTTTTTGGGTTGTCGTTGTCGCTTGGGGAACAGGAAGAGAGTAGAGGAAAGGCAAAGAAAGAAAGAGAGGAAAGAAAAACCCACCAACAGAGGAGAGATATGACGATACGAGTTCCGTTGTTTGGCGGAGTTTTGAGCGCGGCGCGTTTTGCTTTGTGAGCAGCGGCCGGCCGCGAAGTTGGCGGTGTGCGCGCGCCCCCTGGCGGCGGCGGGTTGCTGCGGCCAGGAGAGGGCGTTGGCGGGCGGTTGCCGCGGCGCGTGGTTGTGGAGAGAGGGGGAGCGCGTTTTGTTTTGGCTGGGCGGCGGCGAGACGGACGGACGGAAGGTGGGTAATGTTGTGGTGCGGGCGAGCGGCCGCGTCGTCGTGTGACACGAGAAACAGTCGTCCCGTTTTGTGTGTTCCTTCTGTCCTCTTTGTGCAATTTTTTTTGGTGGTAGTCGCTTGGTCGACGGTTTGTTTTCTTTTGTCCCGCCGCTTGTCTTGTTGGGTTTGTATTCTTGTTGTTTCCCTCAGTGTATGTCCGAATATGAGGCGGCCCCCTCGTTTCGTGGCTGCGGTCGCCGCTGTGGCTGGTGTGTGTCGTGGTTTGTGCTGGCGGCGGCCCCCCCCCCTTTTTTTTTTTTTTGGAGGGGAGGCGGTGGGTGGAAGGAACGGACGGACGGACGGCCGGACGGCCGGGCCGGCCCCAAAGGGGGGAAACCAAAAGCGAGAGGAATGGCCTTTGGGTGTGTGTGTGTGTGTGTGTGTGTGTGTGTGTGTGTGTGTGTGTTGCCCGCACCGGCGAGCTCGGGGTGCGGCAGCAGCAGACAGACTGTGCTGCTGCCCTGTTTTTGTCTTTGTCGTTGCTGTTGCCGACTGTCTGTTGTGACGCGTGGCAAATGGGGAGGCTGGGTGGGTGGCGGTAAGTGTAGTGTTTTTGGGGCGAACGTCGTGGTTGGTCGCGCGGCCGGTATTGCCCGTTGGGTTTTGTGTGTGTGTGCCACGGTCGGTAGCCCGTGGCCGGGGGGTGTTGCAGTTTTGTGGCCGGGGCCCGCCGCGCCCGTTTCGGTGTGTGCTGTTTGTTTTTGTTGTTGTTTTTCCGGTGTTTTGTGTGCGCCTGTTGGGTGGGCGCGCCCTCTTTTTCGGGGAAATTGTGGCTGGAACGAGCGGGCGGTTTGTGTGGGAGCCGGCGCTGTATGCGCGCCAAGACGAAGCCGTTGTTGACGCCGCAACCCTTGGTAAGTTTTAACGGGCAGCCGGGGACCGCCCTGTGCCCGTGGCCCCCGCTTTAACGAACGGCGCACGTGGTCGGCTGGGTAACGGCGCTGTGACGTTCCCCCTGAACGCGTGTGAGCCGTTTTTTTTTTTAACGTGTGGTTGTGACGTAACCTGACCCCTAACCTAACCTAACCCAACCCCCCCAACGTGCGTTGAACCCGTTAACCTAACCCCCAAACCCCTCCCTTAAACCTAACCTCTGAAGAAGTGTTAACCTTAACCTAACCTAGCCCCCCTAAACCTAACCTAGCCCCTCCTTAACCTAACCTAACGCGCAACCTAACCTAACCTAACCTAACCGAACGTAAAAGGGGTGTCTGGTAGCGCCCGAAAACGCCGCGTACAAGAGAGAGGGAGGAAAGCCTCTCTGTGTGGGCGCTGCGATGAAAAAAACGTAACGTTTTGCTGTTTAAGAAGAAGAAGAAACGAAACGCGTTACCGACCCCCCGAACGTTGTTTAGCGTCGAGTAGTCGCGCGCGTCGGCGGGGGGAAAAAGGGAAACGGAAGGAAACGAAGAAAAGGACGAGGAAGCACCGAAAGCAGCAAGAAGAGAAGAAAAAGAGGAAAAGAGAGAAGAAAACACACGCGTAGCGTACCGGGGCGGTGGGCTGTGTGTGTCCCCTGTCCCGAAGGTTGTCGAGGGGAAGCGCGCCGCGCCTCGTAGGAGGAGAGGGCGCCCGTCGGTTTTGCGTGTCGCGTCCCAAATTATTGCTGTGTGTGTGTGTGTGCGCGCGCGCTTGTGCCGGCGTGCGGTGGGCGGACGCCCTTGTCCCGTAGCGTGGGGTGTGTGTGGGTGGTGCAGGTTTTTTCCGTGGCTGTTTGGGGGCGGGCTGCGGTGCGCGCCGCGCGGCGGCATTTTTGCCGGGACAATTTTGTGTGGCGACGTGGCGGGAATGTGTGTGTTGCGTGGACGTGTGCGGGCGAGGGTGAGAGGCTGGCGTACGGGGGGGGTGGCGACGGCGGCAGGTGGGTGCCGCACGCACGGGACGCGGCGGATGGGAGGCGATGGGTCGGTGGTGCCGGGTTTGCACGCCCGTCATCGCCGCACGCTTGGCTTTGGGGGCGCGCGCCGCCGGCCGTTTGGGGAGGGCGGGCTGGGCGGCGGTGTGGAGGCGTTGCCGAAGGTTTGGGCACTGTGCCGGTACGTTGGGTGGGGTCGTGGGGGCGGCATTCGGGCGGGGGCGGCGATTCTCGGCGGGCGTGGCCAGGCTGTTTGGCGCGGTAGGCGCACTTTGGCGGCGTTTTGCGGCACGACGGTGGGGATGCGCGGGCGCCGCGAGCGGGCCAGCGGGTAGCCCCATCCTTGGTGGCCGGAATGGCGCGGGCGGTGTGGGCGCGGGTGCGGGGCGACGCCGGCCACGCTGCCGGACGTGCGAGCGTAGCAAGCGCGCGAGGCGGCGCGCGGCGGCGCGCAGAGTGGCGGCCGCTCTCTTGGCCGTCCGCGCCCGCTCGCGACACTGGCGGTGCGCGGGCGCGCCGCGATTATTCCCTGCCGCTCTGCGCCCGCGTGCACACACACCAGAGTAGTACGTGCGCGCCAGCCAGCCAGCTTTTGTCGTCGCTCTTTTTTCTCTTTCCTCTGCTGTGAAGAACGGAGATGGCGGATCAGGCGGCCACGAACGAGACTGCTGCGGCCCCCGCGGCCACGGGCACGACGAAGAAGGCCAAGTCGGCGGCGGCGTCTGCGAAGAAGCCGCGCGCCAAGCCTGCGCACCCGCGCACCTCTGAGATGGTGACGGCGGCCATCAAGAGCCTGAAGGAGCGCGGCGGGTCGTCGCTGCAGGCCATCAAGAAGTACATAGCGGCGCACTACAAGCTGGACGCCGAGAAGCTGGCGCCGTTTATCAAGAAGTACCTCAAGTCGGCCGTCGTCGCCGGCGAGCTGGTTCAGACGAAGGGCAAGGGCGCGTCCGGCTCGTTTAAACTGGCTGGAGGCGGAGCTGCCGGCGGTTCGGCCGAGGGCGGCAAGGCGCGCGCCGCCGGCGCTGCCAAGAAGCGGCGCGCCGCTCCGGCGGCCAGCAAGGAGAAGAAGGGCGCCCGCGCTGCCGGCGCCAAGAAGGCTGGCGGTGTGAAGGCGGCTACGGGGCGCAAGGCGGGCGCTGCCAAGAAGGCGTCTGGCGGCGCCGCCGCCGCCCCCGCTGGGGCCAAGAAGGCTGCTGCGGCCAAGCCGGCCAAGGCCAAGTCGCCCTCGAAGGCGAAGAAGGCTGCCAAGGTTCCGACGAAGAAGCCGAAGGCGCCCCGCCCCAAGAAGGCGACGACGCCGTCGAAGGCGAAGGCGTCGCCCAAGAAGAAGAAGTAAAGCAGAGAGAAAAGTGCGCAGCCGTTTGGGTTGCGGTCCCCCCCACGCAGTGGCGAGCAGCCCAAAGCGCGCGTCGCCGCCGCCAGGCACGGCGGCTGTCCTGCCTGCCGCGGTCGTCGCCGCGCGTTGCCGCCCAAAACGGCCCTTCTCAGGGCCATCACATGTTTGCCGAGGAGCTGAGTTGTCGTGTTGCTGTTTACAGCGGGCCTGTGGGGGGAGGAGACAGACAGGGAGAGAGGAGTAGTTTTAGTATTGGTAGTTTTTTCGTTTTGTTGCTGTTTGGAGCGCCGCGCGCGTGGCCGCCTGGCTTGCCTCTCTTTTTGTTTTTGTTTTGCCGCGCCACACAGAAAGAAAAAGAAAAGAAATCTATATAGCAATGCGTGTTGCGCGCCGTTGCGGGGGTGGGTCTGTGTCTGGTGAGTGTGGTGCGGCCGCCGCGCCCGCCCGCGCTCTCTTTTTGTTGTATGACGTGATTTGATGGGGGGGTTGTGCGTGGAGTAGCGCTAGCGCGGCCGCGCGCCCGCCGTTGTTTTTGGTTGTATACACACTGTGGTGTTCGGCCCCAGCAGTGTGGTCTTGGTTTGGTTTGTTGTTGTTCTCTTGTTTTGGCGGCCACGCCACGCAAAGAAAACAAATTGATAAGCTTGTTGTTATGTTACAGATTTGGCCGCCTTTTTTTTTTTTTTTGTTGTATTTGGCTTCGGGTTGTGAAACATGCCGAAAGAGAGGAGGCCCTGTCCCTGCGTGTGTCGCCTGGACGGCGGCCACAGAAATGGTGCGAATTGTGGGCTCGCCTTCGGTAGCTGAGCGAGAGAGAGAGGAGGCCACACGTTATTACGTGTATATTTTTAATTTACATTATTATTATATCGCACACACGCACAAACATATGATTTGGTGTCGTGTCGTTTTTGTGCCAAGCAGCAGTGGCCCTTATTATTTGTTGTTGTTTTTTCGTTCTCGATGCGATGTTGTGTGTGTAGGTCGCGTTGTTTTGGTGGGGGCGACGAGGAGGGGGGGGCAAAAAGAGAGAAAGGGGGCGGGCGCTTTGACGGTCGGCGGCGGCCCAAGGAAGGAAGGAAGGAGGACACCGACGTACGTCCGTCCGCCGGAAAAAAAAGAGAGGGGAAGAACGACTTGACGACGACGACAATGTTTTTGCTCGCTCTCGAGAGGTGGTAGTGGCCCTGAAAAGGGCCGTTTTTGTTTGTGCGCGTCGTGCAGTCGCCAGCAGCTTGCTTAGGCGCGCTCGCCGCGGATGCGGCGCGCCAGCTGGATGTCCTTGGGCATGATGGTGACGCGCTTGGCGTGGATGGCGCACAGGTTGGTGTCTTCGAAGAGGCCGACGAGGTAGGCCTCGCTGGCTTCCTGCAGCGCCATGACGGCGGAGCTCTGGAAGCGCAGGTCGGTCTTGAAGTCCTGTGCGATCTCTCGCACGAGGCGCTGGAAGGGCAGCTTGCGGATGAGCAGCTCGGTGCTCTTTTGGTAGCGCCTGATTTCTCGGAGCGCGACGGTGCCGGGCCGGTAGCGGTGGGGCTTCTTGACGCCGCCGGTGGCGGGCGCGCTCTTCCTCGCCGCCTTGGTGGCGAGCTGTTTGCGCGGCGCCTTTCCGCCGGTGGACTTGCGGGCCGTCTGCTTTGTGCGGGCCATGTCGGACGAGAACGGAGCGAGCGAGCGGGCGAGGGTGCGTGCGGGACGGCCTCTCGGCGAAAACTGTAGCGCGGGCGCGGGCGCGGCGCGCGCTTATATGCCCTCGGTGCGGCGTGGTGGGGGAAGGCGGCCAGAGTCTATATAGGGGGGCCGGCGCCGGCCGGGCCGTGTTTGTAGCTGACTCGCCAGCGTGAGGAGAGGAGCCGTCGCGCCGCTGCCTGAGACACACTAGCTGTTTTTTTTAGCCGACCGACCGTAGGAAGAAGATGACTGGCCGCGGCAAGGGAGGAAAGGGGCTCGGCAAGGGTGGCGCCAAGCGGCACCGCAAGGTGCTGCGTGACAACATCCAGGGCATCACGAAGCCGGCGATCCGCCGCCTGGCGCGCCGAGGCGGCGTGAAGCGCATCTCCGGTCTGATCTACGAGGAGACGCGCGGCGTGCTGAAGGTGTTCCTGGAGAACGTGATCCGCGACGCGGTGACGTACACGGAGCACGCGAAGCGCAAGACGGTGACCGCCATGGACGTGGTGTACGCCCTGAAGAGGCAGGGGCGCACCCTGTACGGTTTCGGCGGTTAAGGCAGCGTCCCCGTCTGTCGGTTTTTGCGGCTCTTTTCCCTGCCTGCCACTGCCATGGGGGCGAACGAAAAAGAGAACAACAAACAGTGTTCCCCCCCGCGCGCGTCCGT
>JAOYRU010002374.1:0-106692 GCA_026315105.1 Locusta migratoria | reverse complement strand
ATTTTGTTTGAACTTTGTAAATTATTGCACCGTTTGTTTACCTAAACTAACTTTGTATTTATTGTTCCTATGTTGAACCAATGGCTGGAACATGTCTTCAATAAATAAAATGAAAATTAATAAAATACAAACGTAAAAGATTTAAAATTGCACATTTCTACTTCTGAAACATATAGCATTTATATTCCATAAACGTATTTCACGTTGGTTAATATAACAGGCTACATAGTTAATTGGGTGTGTATGTATATGTAAGTATGCATGCATGCATGCATGTATGTATGTATGCATGTATGAATGTAATGTGTGTGTGCCTGAGCACTCAATGTCAAAATATATCATTATATTCGAGTGCCCCCCCCCCCCCCCCCCCCCCGAAAAAATATCCTGATTGTGCCACTGTACAAACTTGACTTCCTTGAATCACACCAAACAAACGCTGGGATGGTTCCTTTGCAATGGCATGGCGGATTTGATTTGAATCAGACCTTCGTCTCCGTCAATGGACGTTAAAGCCAAAGCTTCCATTTATTGCATACATTTCACAGATCGGCCCACCGAGTTATACAAGAGATAGGAAAGTGCTGCCCGTGTCTTATAGTCACCACACTCAGTACGTTTGCATATTTTTAAAAGCTTGGGGAATTGTTCAGCACAACGACATCTGTGGCGACGCATGCCACTGTGCACACGGGCAAGTGGAAGCCACGAGATTGTCAAGCTATCGCTCCCCACTCTGTAAAAATTGTTTACTGCTTGCTTATTTGATTAGTTAGGAATTGGGTTATGAACACATTCTTTCATGATTGTTGACTTCATTTCTTTTCCTTGCAGTGTAAATATCGTAGGCATTAGACGCTACGATGTCACATAGTTGCCGTCACACTTACTTAATACGATCGATTGGTACCTCCTTCTGTTTCACAGTGGACGACTTCTTTTCTCTTATTAGTTACCTCGCTCAGTGATGAACATTCCGCCACGCAGTTAGATTACAAATTATCGCCTCTTCCTTCTTTTGTATGCCTGCGAGTACCACACACTCAGACGAAGACAGTGATGCACTGGATCTTTTGCAGTTATTGAATTTTCAGCAGCGCAGAAGATATTGCGGTGGAGGAAATACGGCACACTCGATGTCAGTGAAATCTACAGACCCACAATTCTACTAAATACCTAGGAGTAACGATTACGAACTATTGAAGTCGAAAGAACACACGGAAATTATTTTAAGGACTGCGAACCCAAGGCTACGGTTAATTGACAGAACACTTAGATGATGCAACAGTTCTACTACAGAAAGTGCCTAGGCTACACTTGTGCGTCCTATTTTGGAGTATTGCTGCGCATTGTGGTTCCACATTAGGTGGGGCTGACGGACGATTTAGAGAAAGTTCAGAGAAGGGCAGCTCGTTTTGTACCATCGTTATACAGGGGAGAGAGTGTCACGAAAATGATGCACCGTTTGGGGTGGAAATCATTAAAGAAAGGCGTTATTCGTTGGGGCGAGAGCTATTTGCGAAATTATTTTCATCAATATCTAAATGCGAATATATATTGTTAGCACCCCCTTACAGAGGGAGATATGATGATCGAAATAAAATAAGAGAAACCACAAAGAAAACAGAAGGATTAGGCGCTCCTTTTCCCGCGAGCTATTAGAGAATGGAGCTGGAGAGAGACATATCATCAAAGCGGTTCGGTGAACGCTCTGCCATGCACTTCAGTGTCACCCGCTGAGTATCCAGGTAGTCGATGTAAGTGGTAACATCGACCATCGCGTTTCTTCGCAGAAAAATGCAAACTAAAAAAAAATAATTCAAAACGTACCAATATTCTCAAAATATTGTACGTTAAGAAACAAATGTATAAACGGTGCTACAGTCATGCCTAGGGCTGTAGCAAACCGTATGTATTCTGTACTGACTAACAAATACTTTGGCCGCTACGAAATAATGATCGTTACTCGTGAATACATTTCATTACTCGCACCTACCGTATTGAGCATTTAACGCAAACATAAGAATTTATTGTAATTTTTACCTATAAAGGTTCCAGTTTAATGGTTATTTCTTTTCGATCTTGTCTACTATAAAAAGTTTGT
This sequence comes from Locusta migratoria, assembly GCA_026315105.1. Lineage (NCBI taxonomy): Eukaryota > Metazoa > Arthropoda > Insecta > Orthoptera > Acrididae > Locusta > Locusta migratoria. The sequence continues at coordinate 104,588 of JAOYRU010002374.1, read as the reverse complement.
GAAAAGTACTCAAAAGTAGTCATCTACACATTTTCATTCGTGTAGGTATTATCTTCGTTGTTGACGCCACATAATACAGTACAACAGTCCCTGCGATCGCAAATGTGATCGTCCACGCTGGCATTCGTCACGAAATGTCCCGGATGATTCTGGCATTCCAAGCCTCTGAGTAAACTGCGGGAACAGTACTTAACAACAGAGGCCACGTGTGCTCTCGCTAGTTCTGATCGCTTTGTGTGACAGTTGTGTTTTAAGCACGAGGGAAAGGGCAGTACTGATCCTTTCCTCAGTAGTATAACTGACTCAGCAAACAGTCAGAGTATCTACGTGGCAAATTTAAATGTTGAAGCAATATTTAACACCAAGAGTTAAATTTTTTTCCATATTGTCAAAGAGAGAGTAGCGGCCGTATTTCTGGATGGCAATGGTAACGAGAGTAACGATACGTTTGTAATGAGTACTGTTTTTTTTTTTTTTTTTTTTTTTTTTTTTTTTTCAGGAACGGATACCTGCGGAACCGCAAAATGCGTATGTACATTCCTTGGATCAGTAGGGTTAGCTTGCAGAAATCACCGGCTAGGTACGTGACGATTCGTTCTTTATTTATGAGATCAGTTCAGAGCCGTTTCACAGACACTAAACTGCAGAGCAAGCATACCTGCTGCCTGTGGTATACCATCGACTGAGAAAAATATGTATTTATATATATTTCTCTTCTGAATTTTATAGTATTTCCTTTTTTCAACTTTTTTCCTCGAATCATCGAAAGAGCTTGAAATAAGATACACCACATTAATATTTCTAGTTCTGTTGACAAGGCAGATCAGCAGAAAGCATTAGATACCGCTGTTCCTTGGCTTTTAGTGTCACCTCAGCCGTCTGCTAACATCGGAAGTTAACCTATTTTCGTCACGCGAATTACACGTTGCAGTCGACGATTGCACTGTTTATATGCAAATGTGTCTTATTCATCTGTGTTGTTGTTGTACCTCGTTTTAGGGGTAAATCTCAAATGTTTCAGGACGACTTAAATATTTTTGTCAATTGAGTGTCCCCCTAAAATCGAGGTCGGATATCTGAAACCAAAAAATGGTTTGTTACGTAACATTGTAACAGAAACGACTGAAGCAAACTGTTTATTTGAGTAAGATTGTAATTTGATTACGCATTTTTCATTAAATTACACTTTAAATGAAAATGTCAGTTCTAATGAAAGACAAAAATTCAGTTGTTTACGTCGTATTAACAATGTCAGCATGCAAATCGTAATGGTTAAAGTATACAGGCGCTATTTATGCTCTTACAAGTTTGGTTTGATGTCTTCATATGTTTATTTTTTCGCTTGAAAATAGATGTCGATGTTTTGAAATGTTTCAGTTCCCAGTAAGTTGGCCAAAAACATACACTGTAAAGTTTTCTTTGGCCGTTAATAACATTTAGCGCTGTTGTTCACCCTTTCCTGTATTAAACTATGACTTTCTACATAATAGATCGCCACTCATAACCTCACTTTCAACATCGCGTATTGAGATGGACGAATTGACGTGACGGACACGGACGGACAGTGTGAATACAACTTGACGTGACGGTTCCGTGACGTGACGTTGACGTGCGGACAGTGTGAATTGGCCTTAAATAGAAACGTTGACGAATATAATGGTGTAATAAGCGCCACTAGACTTCTTATACGTACCCTTGTCCGGTCAATAAAATTACTTATCCTTGTAAAGCGAACATTTTGTTGCAACGATGGCACACAACGCCGCTGCCGCACTAAGTATAAATTTAACCCCTACTCCAGCAGGGAGTCATTATTTGAGGGATTGACATGTTTCTAATTAACATGCTTGTCACGATTTGTAAGAACGTTAGGAAGAAAAGTAAAAGCACAGATTTTACTTTACGTCAGAATGCAGTTACGTTTTGTGATATAACTCCGAAATCGAAACAAATATATTGTAAACATATCTGGAATAACCACATATCAGCAACGCTTACAATGACGTAGCATACGACGTCTTTGTTCAAAGCGACGGGTGGTACTGTACACTAGAACTGATCCCAATTTCTTCGCATTATAGACCATTTCCGCTGGATCAGAAGACGAAATATGTTTGGAAGGAAGTTCACTGTTTCTCGGGAGATTTACTTCGCAATACGTCTGATATGGTTAATTAATGTGTACGAAATATCTGTTTCGAAAATAGTACCTTGTTTCACGGAGAATTACTTCGCAATACGTGTGATATGGCTAATTAAAAAATGTTCAACTTACGCTAAGGACAACACAAACATCCACGCCCGAGGGAGGATTCGAACCCCCGACAGCAGTGGCCGTGTAGACTGTGACTGGCGCGCCGCAGACCGCTCGGCCAAAGCGACCGGCTGATATTGTTAATTAATGTGTAGGAAATAGCGTCTGTAATGTCCGACTTTAACACAGAATTAGCGTTTATGCTGTGTGACATCTGTAGCGGAAGCACGAAGGCAGTTTCAAATAGTATACTATGCAACAAACGTTGGTTATTGACAAAACTTTTGCAGTGACTAAATATTAACATTCTGTCGTCTCTAAACTTCATCATTCGCTCAGTTGAAAACTATGAAAAATTCCGGTTTTCAAAGCTGCAGGAAATTTGAAATTTTTCGTTAGTTCGTGCAGTTATTTAGCTCGAGATCTCTCGTTTCACAAGAATGGTCGAGACATTCCTGCTTCATCATTGGGCAACATGTAACGTCATTTGAGATAAAGGAAGGAAAATTTAGGCCAATTAATGCCGAGGCAGGGCAGAATTTTGTAAATCGGTTTTTCGTAAAGCACATTTTTGCCGCAGTATGCTCGAATGATGAATTATGTTTGACATAATGTATGCCACAGTCGACGTGAAAGTTAACAATACGTTGCTTCTTCGACCCAGAGAGACAATGCAAGCATTATTTTTACATTTAACGTTCCTCCTCCATTCTACACCAAGTTATCTACGAAAACGAATAACAATACTCCGACCTATTATTAAACAAAAATATTACTCTTTTTGATTGCGGTTTACTTCTTTACACAGCAGACGTTTATGTTAAGTAACTGGGAGGGAGGACAGAAGTATTTTATTTATTTGTCTATTTTTTTTAATGGAACAAAACACATAGTTTCCGTTACTCATATTTAGAGCGGCAATAATACAGAGAGCTTCTGGCGCAAGAATGGCGTCGCAAGAAAGTCGTTTGACAGTTGCAACGGACGTTATGAAACAATGAAGTAAAGAGAAATGTCGTTTCGATCATGTTTTCATGGAAAATTTAGCTTTCGAGACAGAGCGTAGAAGTGAGATAATTGGTGGAATAGATAAAACTTATTTTCCGTAGAAGGCCTCCGTCAAATAGGCGAGTTACTAGTTTTCCATATCTTCTGTTGTGTATCATTTCGAGAACTAGCGAATGTCCTTTCCTTTACTAACAGTATTTCCCTTTAAAGACATTTCAGGTGTAAAGTATGTTCTCGTTATAAATGTGCGGTACAGTTTGTACAAAAGCCTACTGTTCCGATTGGGACAGTGTAGACATAAATTGTTTGCAACAGTGTGACGTGCAAGGCGCGTTTAAAGGAGAGCGTGAACAGCCTTGCAATTTATCGTCATACTGGTGGCGTAAATACACAACTGTTCCCATATTTGCACTGTTTTTTTGCCTCATACACACGTAAATTTAAGAGACTCTGTCTCGGGAACAAATATTGACAGTAAATAGATTCCGTTTCGTTCGAGATACTTCCGTTACTGCCTTCGCTATTATTCAGTTGTAAAGACGGAAACAAGCAATGCTAATTGCGGGTCCATCCCCAGTAACAGTCGGTGGCAACATCGCAGAATTGTGCATTATTTTCATCCCCCTCGAAACAAAACTGCAGAGGGATTCGCCGAAATTCAGTTTCTTATATGCTGGAATAGCGCTAATGGCTCCAAAATTGCAGCCACTTAATACGACACTCAAGCTAGATTTGCCTTCGTACTGAATGTGCTTCCAACTCCATGCCTTAAACTATGTCTGATCCCTTCTCACTGAATACCAGCCTAAAACTGGCTTACAACTGTTCCTCAATTGTCTGATATTTTCGGAAATTGCGCTACACTGTATTTTCCCCATTCTGTTTCTCATAATAGACGCTGCCGATATAGCGGTTCACGTCCGTGGTTTGCTATTTTTCAGTTTGTTTGATCTGTCTGCTGTTCGCTAAATAACTGCAACGCCTATTTATAGAAAGAAATTTTTAACTTGTTGTTAGTTTCCGCAGTGATTTGGCTTGAGATCTCTCGTTTCACAAGAATGGTTGCGACATTCCCACTTCATTTTTGGGCAACATGTAACGACTTTGAAGATAGTGCAGGGAAAGGTTAGGCCAATTAATGACAAAACAGAACAGAATTATGGAAATCGGATTTTCGTAAAGCACGTTATGGAGCACTGATGCTCGAGTGATGAATTACGTTTGATATAATCTATGCCAAGGTCAAGGTGAAACTCAACAATGTGTTCCTTCTACGACCCAGACAGACAATCAAAGTATTATTTTTAAGTTTAACAACAAGTTATATATGAAAACGTGTAATAAATAAATAAAAGAAATTGCTCTATTTGATTGCGATTTGCTGCTTCCGACAACAGACGTTAATGTTAAGAAACAATTCTCATTTCTACTGCCATCTGAATGAATTACGTTTCTCCTCCAACACAGGTCTGCAGTATTGCCAATTAGAACACAATTCATCATTAGAGAATAGAAACCTGATAATGTTGTTGAAAATGATCGCAGTACTTGTAACACTGCGTCTGTCTTTCCGAGCGTTCAATAATATATAGCTGCGATGGAATTGGCCAGCGTTCTAAGGCGCCTTACAGTTCAAAAAAATCGTAGTTTTCAACAAATGCAGCGAATTTTAATGGAGTTTGTAGGTAGACTGAGAATTATTTTTTTTTCCTACAAATTTTCCCCCATAACAGGTTGCAGTGTGTAAATGACAATGACAGAATTTTTTAAACTGTTGGCAGTTGAATAAAATCCATCAATACAGAAACACAGAAATCTGACAAAAATACTAGGTCAAATCTATCATTCCGGTCGTTAACTAAGAGATAATACTAACATATCGACACGTAATCTCGTGGCTCGATTTCTCCCTCTGTGAATTAATGTTCCCTCATCTTCTTCCACACTGCTTCCATTATTGTGTTTTCCATGTGCCACAGGATGTGGGTAATCCAAATGCAATGTGAGAAATGGTTTTACTTAGTGACAACATGTGGTTTTTAAATTCCATTCGTAGCTGGCTACAGATTAATGGAATCTATCGATCCCCTCTCTAAAGTTTGCTTGAGGTGAGGAGAACCAGAGTCAGATAAAATCGATTAAATGACAATGCAATAGGAAAAAAACGGAATATTTTATCGTACTTCCGACATGCCCAGGTGAAATTGTAAGAAACAGTTTCAAACGTTGTAGCGAGGATTCCTCCTGCTAACAAACGCAAGAATTAACAATTACTCGATGAAATCAGTTTTTGTTGGACTGTGACTCATATAGATTGCCAGTTACGCTGATTCGGAAGACGAAATATGTTTCGTAGGAAGTGCACTGTTTCCCGGAGATTTACTTCGCAATACGTCTGATATGGTTCATTAGTGTGTACTAAATAACGTCCGTAATATCCCACTTTTACTCAGAATCAGCGTTTATGCTCTGTGACATTTGTTTAATCTAGCAGACTTACCAGTCTAAAAGAGTATACTATACAGCAAAACTTTTGCAGTGACTAGATATTAACATTGTGTCGTCTCTAAACTTCACCATTCGCCCAGTTTTTAGCTGGAGCACTACGAGAAATCCCGGTTTTCAATACCTGCAGAAAATTTTAAATTTGTTGTTGGTTTTTGCAGTTGTTTGGCTTGAGATCTCTCGTTTCAAACGTTTGGGCGAGACATCCCTGCTTCGTCATTGGACAACATGTAACGTCATTTGAAATAAAGCAAGGAAAAGATAGGCCAATTAATGTCGTGGCAGAACAGAATTTTGTAAGTCGGTTTTTCGTAAAGCACATTTTGCAGCAGTATACTCGAGTGATGAATTACGTTATGTCACAGTTGACGCCGAAGTTAACAATACGTTGCTTGTTCGACTCAGAGAGACAATGAAAGCGTTATTTTTACATTGAACGTTCCTCCTCCATTCTACACCAAGTTATCTGTCTTATTCTTTTTGATTGCGGTTTACTTCTTTAGACAGCAGACGTTAATGTTAAGCAACTGGGAGCGAAGACTGGAGTTTGTTTACTCATTTATTTTATTTCATTTAAATAGCGGAAAGCAACAAGACCCCAACCGTTAGAGGAGAGGCAGACCTTCAAAGCGAAAACGCGAAAAATAAAGTGCTTATCGAAAGAATATTTACACGTCTGAGCAAGTGTTTTATATGCTGGTCAGTCGGTGGTGAGTAGGTACCGTCATGAAGTAAAAAATGCTGAGTAACTCACAAATAAAGCGAAGGCCATGTTTTAGCGCAATTTTCTACTCAAATCAGATAGTGTAAAACTCGCACAAGAAGATGGAGTCTTTCGTCGTAAACTTGATTCCGTATTCATATTTACAGCGGCAATAACACAGAGAGCGTCTGACGCAAGAATGGCGTCGCGAGGAAGTCATTTGACAGTTGCAACGGGCGTTATGAAATAATGAAGTCAAGAGAAATGTGGTTTCCATCATGTTTTCACGGGGAATTTACTTTTCGAGGCAGCGCGTAGTAATGAAAAATTTTGTCGTATCCGTAAAACTTATTTTCCATAGAAGGAGAGTTGCTAAAAAATTGCAGCCGCACAGTACGACACACAAGCCAGACTTGCTGTCGCACTGAATAAGCTCCGAACCTCATGCCGGAAATGTGTCTCATTAAGTTCTTCTCTTTGAATGACGACCTGAAAGTGGTTTACAACTATTCGCCAGTTTCTCTGATTTTTCCGAATATACTGTACACGATATTTTTCCCTTTCTGTATCTCATAAACTAAGCGGATAAGGCTGTTGACTGTTTGCCTGTTTGCTATTGTTCACCTTTTTTTATCTTTCTGCTGTATGCTAAATAACTACAACGATTATTTTTAGCGTCTCTACTTGCAATGCTTAGCACGGAGAATATTAACGCACAAATGGACACAAATATATAGTTCGCTCTGGTAAAATGATGTGGGTGTTTTGTTAATTAATATATAGGGCTCATCAGTCATGTTTCACATTTTCTGCCACGTCAGACACCACAGATACGAGAATACACGTCGACAATAATAACTTTCGCCAGTGCCACGGTTATTGGCTATTCTTCTACCGTTGGCAGAATGCACAGCAAGTTGGCGAATTATTTGGATGTCAACTTGCGGAAACAGGGTCGCAGACATCGACACCTCGTGTAGCAGCAAGACGGCAGTGAGATGGTCCCGAGATAATACGACGTACCGCTTCGTCCATATCTTGAGGAAGTGTCTGCTGCAAGAATGTAGCCGCTAAAAAATTCCTTCACAGTTGGTTTGGAGGCACTTTATTATTTTCCCTCCACTTTGACTTCTCGTGTAACTCATGCTGTTTAATCACAAAATAATAAAGTGAATTATGACGTATTAAGATGACCAAATCAGCTTTTGTGGTGGCTCGGAAATTTAACATATAGGTACATACACGTTATTTCTTACATTTGACGCATAGTGCAGCGTGTTAAAAGGTATTTCAGTATGGGAAGTCTTTCAATAACCATGCGATTTCTGCGGTTACATGTATTAACACTTTTTTTGTAACTACGTAAAATCAGTCAGTCTCGTTGCTTTCTGGTAGCTTGCTTAACAATTAATGCGACAAGGTCGACAGCGCACAGAAATGCGGAATTCTCTCCGTCATTTGTGCCGTCTTATCGTTGATGCCACACAAGAAGAAATAAAAAATAAAAGTTTGACACAATTCTCACTTCTAATGCCGTCAAAGTGAATTAAGTTTCTACTAGATCCCCTATAATATTCCTCCACCACAGGGCTGCAATATGTAAAGGACCTTGAAAGATGCGTTGTAAACTATTGCCGGTTACGAAAATTATTCATCCGTATAGAATAGGAATCTGATAATGTTGTTAAAAATGGTCACGGTATTTCTAACACTGCGTTTATCTTTCTGAGCGTTAACTAACAGCCACGGTGGAGTGGCAGAGCGCGCTAAGGCGCCTTGCTGCGGAGTGCTCGGTTGTTCGCCGTCGGAGGTGTTCGAATCCTTCCTCGGTCACGTGTGTGTGTGTGTGTGTGTGTGTGTGTTGCCCTTACCATAAGTTAGTTACAACAGTTTGGCAGTCTAGTGACTGAATAACCACAGCAGTTAAGTCCCTTATATTTGCAAACATTGGAATTTGAACTAACAGACAACACTGACCTATTGTTATGGTGGCTTCTACACGTAATCTAGTGGACCGATTTCTCCTTTTGAAGGAAATGTGTGAATAAATAAATAAAAGTTTGCTTGAGATGAGGAGAAAAAGAATCGGATAAATAATCGATTAATCGAAAATGCAGTAGAAAAATACTGTGACGGAATTTTTTTAACTGTTGGCAGTTGCGAATAAAATCCATCAATAGAGAAACACAGTAATCTGTTAACTAAATAGTGCTAAAACTACTACGCTACATTTATCTTTTCGGTCTTTAACTTTAAAAAAAAGATAACAATAACTTATCGATACGTAATCTCGTGAATTTTTCCTTTGGAAGTAACTCTGTTAATAAATATTCCGGCATCTGCTTCCACACAGCTTCGAATACTGATTACGTGTTTTCCACGTGTATCTGGAAATGGGTAAACTAAACGCAATTGAGAAATGCTTTTACTTCGTGACAACAGGAGGTTTCGAAATTCCATTTGTAGCTGGCTACAGATTAATGGAACTCTATCGATCCCCTCTCTAAAGTTTGCTTGAGGGGAGGAGAAACAGAGTCGGATAAAAAATCGATTAATCGAATTTGCAGTAGAAAAATACCTGAATATTTTATCGAACTTCCGACATGCCCAGCTGAAATAGTAAGAAACAGTTTCAATCTATCTATCGCGGTTTCCTCCTGCTAATATACGCAAGAATTAACAATTACTTGATGAAATCCTTAAATCCTGATCGACTGTGACTCATTTAGATTACCACTTCCGCTGGATCAGAAGACGAAATATGTTTGGAAGGAAGTTCACTGTTTCCCGGAGATTTTCTTCGCAATACGTCTGATATGGTTAATTAATGTGTACGAAATATCTGTTTTGATAATAGTACATTGTTTCACGGAGAATTACTTCGCAATACGTGTGATATGGTTAATTAAAAATGTTCAAATGTGTGTGACGTCTTATGCGACCAAAATTCCTGGTCATCAGTCGCTAGACTTACACACTAATCACTTCACTAACTTAAACTAACTTACGCTAAGGACAACACAAACATCCACGCCCTAGGATTCGAACCCCCGACCGCAGCGGCCGTGTAGACTGTGGCTGGCGCGCCGCAGACCGCTCGGCCAACCCGGCCGGCTGATATAGTTAATTAATGTGTACGAAATAGCGTCTGTAATGTCCGACTTTTACACAGAACTAGCGTTTATGCTGTGTGACATCTGTAGCGGAAGCACGAAGGCAGTTTCAAATAGTATACTATGCAACAAACGTTATTGAGAAAACTTTTGCGGTGACTAAATATTAACATTCTGTCGTCTGTAAACTTCATCACTATGAAAAATCCCAGTTTTCAATGCCTGCAGGAAATTTGAAATTTTTCGTAAGTTCCTGCACTTAATAAGCTTGAGATCTCTCGTTTCACAAGAATAATCGAGACATTCCTGCTTTATCATTGGGCAACATGTAACGTCATTTGAGATAAAGGAAGGAAAAGTTAGGCCAATTAATGCCGAGCCAGGGCAGAATTTTGTAAATCGGTTTTTCGTAAAGCACATTTTGCGGCAGTATGCTCCAATGATGAATTACGTTTCATATAATGTACGCAGCAGTCAACGTGAAAGTTAACAATACGTTGCTTCTTCGACCCAGAGAGACAATGAAAGCATTGTTTTTATATTGAACGTTCCTCCTCCATTCTACACCAAGTTATCTACGAAAATGAATAACAATACTCGGACCTTTTATTAAACAAAAATATTACTCTTTTTGATTGCGGTTTACTTCTTTACTTACAAAGCAGACGTTAATGTTAAGCAACTGGGAGGGAGGGTGGAAGTATTTTATTTATTTGTCTATTTTTTTATGGGGCAAAACACATAGTATCTTTTATTCGTATGTAGAGCGACAATAATACAGAGAGCGCCTGGCGCAAGAATGGCGACGCAAGGAAGTCGTTTTCACAGTTGCAACGGACGTTATGAAATAATGCAGTAAAGAGAAATGTGGTTCCGATCATATTTTAATGGAAAATTTAGCTTTCGAGACAGAGCGTAGAAGTGGTATATTTGGTGGAATAGATAAAACTTATTTTCCGTAGAAGGCCTCCGTCAAATAGGCGAGTTGCTGGTTTTCCATATCTTCTGTTGTATATCATTTCGAGAACTAGCGAATGTCCTTTCCTTTACTGATAGTATTTCCCTTTTAAGACATATCGATTAAAAGTATGTTCATGTGATAGATGTGTGGGATATTTTATACAAAATCCTACTCTTCATGTTGGGGCAGTGTTGACAAAATTCGTTGCAACAGCCAGACGTGAAAGGCGCGTTTAAAGGAGAGTGTGAACAGCGAACGTAATTACTGTTGCCGCCTCTGCACTTTGTTATTGCCTCATATACTCGTAAACTCACGAGACTGTCAATGGAGCAAATATTGACAGTAAATATATTTCATTTTCTCCACACAGCTTCCGTGAATACCTTTGCCATTATTCAGTCGTGGGCACGGAAACAAGTACGTAATGGCGACCGTGGGTTCATCCCCAGTAACAGTCAGTGTCAAGTACGCAGAACTGTGCGTTAACTGAATTCCTCTCATAACAAAACAGCTCATTTTAGCAGACTGTAGTCTGATGCTGTTGAAATCTATTACTGAATAAGGTTCTGGGAAGCAACGTGGTGCTCAAAGAACAATCCAGCTGTCGCGATAGCTCAGTAATGGAAACAATTTGTCGTTAATTTCCTTAAAATACTCAAATACCGTTAATGGCGTCAAAATTGCAGCCACACAGTACGAAACTCGAGTTAGATTTGCCTTCGTACTGAATGTGCTGTCGACGTGACGTAAAACCCTAAACTTCCTTCCTTCCTTCTGTCTGCTGTAACCATTACTTTTAGACAGAAATAAATAGTTAGCTCTGGGAAAAATACGTTAGTATTCTGGTAGTTAACATATAGCGCCCTTCAGTCATGTTTTACATGTTCCGCTACAGATACCAGAATACACGTCTACAACAATGACTTTCATCTGAATTACGGCTGTTGTTCTTCCGTTGGGAGAATGCGCAGAAAATCGGCGAATTATTTCCATTTAAATTTCTGGAAACAAGGTCGCAGACATCGACACCTCGTGTAGCAGCAAGACGGCAGTGAGATGGTCCCGAGATAATACGACGTACCGCTTCGACCGAATATCGATTTGATATTCTGGTGTAACGCAGCGAGAATACAGGAAGTGTCTGCTGCAAGAATGTAGCCGCTAAAAAATTCCTTCACAGTAGGTTTGGCGGCACTTTATTATTTTCCCTCCATTTTGACTGCTCGTGTAACTCATGCTGTTTCATCACAAAGTAATGAAGTGAGGAAATGTGTAATTATGACGTATTAAGATGACCAAATCAGCTTTTGTGATGGCTCGGAAATTTAACATATAGGTACATACACGTTATTTCTTACATTTGACGCATAGTGCAGCGTGTTAAAAGGTATTTCAGTATGGGAAGTCTTTCAATAACCACGCGATTCCTGCCGTTACATGAATTAACACATTTTTTTCTGTAACTACGTAAAATCAGTCAGTCTCGTTGCTTTCTGGTAGCTTGCTTAACAATTAATACGACAAGGACGACAGCGCACAGAAATGCGGAATTTTCTCCGTCATTTGCGCTGTCTTATCGTAGATGCAACACAAGAGGAAATAAAAGTTTGACACAATTCTCACTTCTAATGCCGTCCAAGTGAATTAAGTTTCTACTAGATCCTCTATAATATTCCTCCACCACAGCGCTGCAATATGTAAAGGACCTTGAAAGATGCATTGTAAACTATTGCCGGTTACGAAAATTATTCATCAGTACAGAATAGGAACCTGATAATGTTGTTGAAAATAGTCACGGTATTTCTAACACTGCGTTTATCTTTCTGAGCGTTAACTAACAGCCACGGTGGAGTGGCAGAGCGCGCTAAGGCGCCTTTCTGCGGAGTGCTCGGTTGTTCGCCGTCGGAGGTTCGAGTCCTTCCTCAGACATATGTGTGTGTGTTGCCCTTACCATAAGTTAGTTACAGCAGTTTGGCAGTCTAGGGAATGAATAACCACAGCAGTTAAGTCCCTTAGATTTGCAAACATTTGAATTTGAACTAACAGACAACACTGACCTATTGTTATGGTGGTTTCTACACGTAATCTAGTGGACCGATTTCTCCTTTTGAAGGAAATGTGTGAATAAATAAACTTTCCTTTTCTTCCACACTGCTATTAACTATTATTCACATTCAAGTCAAACAACAATTTGAGAGTCAGCCATACTGACCACGAATGTAGTCAACAACGTGAAAATGATGGCTAGCGATGTAGGTAACTGGGATAACACTGAAACTAATTTTAAGTGAGGCCTGTCTCGTTAACAGGCAAGAAACACGATGTTCTGATACTTTGGATCCGGAATTATGTACCGCGTTCTCTACATATTAATGTGTAGTAGCTTTGGCAAAACAGGTCAACACACATGTGTAGAATAAACAACGTTCAGAATACTTTATCTGTGAATTAAAGTTTTTCTCCATTTTCCGCCATAACAAATTGCAGTGTGTAAATGACTGTGACGGAATTTTTTAAACTGTTAGCAGTTGGGAATAAAATCCAACAATACAGAAACACAGTAATCTGGCAACTTAATAGTGACAAAACTACTACGCCACATTTATCTTTTAGGTCGTTAACTTAAAAAAGATAACACTAACTTATCGATACGTAATCTAGTGAATCGATTTCTCCTTTGGAAGGAACTCTGTTAATAAATATTCGGGCATGTGCTTCTACACAGCTTCGAATACTGATTTGTGAGAAATGCTTTTACTTGGTGACAACAGGAGGTTTCGAAATTCCATTTCTAGCGGGCTACAGATTAATGGAAATATATCGATCTCCTCTCTAAAGTTTGCTTGAGGGGAGGAGAAACAGAGTCGGATAAAAAATCGATTAATTGAAAATGCAGTAGAAAAATACTGTGACGGAATTTTTTAAACTGTTAGCAGTTGGGAATAAAATTCAACAATACAGAAACACAGTAATCTGGTAACTTAATAGTGACAAAACTACTACGCCACATTTATCTTTTAGGTCGTTAACTTAAAAAAGATAACACTAACTTATCGATACGTAATCTAGTGAATCGATTTCTCCTTTGGAAGGAACTCTGTTAATAAATATTCGGGCATGTGCTTCTACACAGCTTCGAATACTGATTTGTGAGAAATGCTTTTACTTGGTGACAACAGGAGGATTCGAAATTCCATTTGTAGCGGGCTACAGATTAATGGAAATATATCGATCTCCTCTCTAAAGTTTGCTTGAGGGGAGGAGAAGCAGAGTCGGATAAAAAATCGATTAATTGAAAATGCAGTAGAAAAATACTGTGACGGAATTTTTTAAACTGTTAGCAGTTGGGAATAAAATCCAACAATACAGAAACACAGTAATCTGGTAACTTAATAGTGACAAAACTACTACGCCACATTTATCTTTTAGGTCGTTAACTTAAAAAAGATAACACTAACTTATCGATACGTAATCTCGTGAATCGATTTCTCCTTTGGAAGGAACTCTGTTAATAAATATTCGGGCATGTGCTTCTACACAGCTTCGAATACTGATTTGTGAGAAATGCTTTTACTTGGTGACAACAGGAGGTTTCGAAATTCCATTTGTAGCGGGCTACAGATTAATGGAAATATATCGATCTCCTCTCTAAAGTTTGCTTGAGGGGAGGAGAAGCAGAGTCGGATAAAAAATCGATTAATTGAAAATGCAGTAGAAAAATACTGTGACGGAATTTTTTAAACTGTTAGCAGTTGGGAATAAAATCCAACAATACAGAAACACAGTAATCTGGTAACTTAATAGTGACAAAACTACTACGCCACATTTATCTTTTAGGTCGTTAACTTAAAAAAGATAACACTAACTTATCGATACGTAATCTCGTGAATCGATTTCTCCTTTGGAAGGAACTCTGTTAATAAATATTCGGGCATGTGCTTCTACACTGCTTCGAATACTGATTTGTGAGAAATGCTTTTACTTGGTGACAACAGGAGGTTTCGAAATTCCATTTGTAGCGGGCTACAGATTAATGGAAATATATCGATCTCCTCTCTAAAGTTTGCTTGAGGGGAGGAGAAACAGAGTCGGATAAAAAATCGATTAATTGAAAATGCAGTAGAAAAATACTGTGACGGAATTTTTTAAACTGTTAGCAGTTGGGAATAAAATCCAACAATACAGAAACACAGTAATCTGGTAACTTAATAGTGACAAAACTACTACGCCACATTTATCTTTTAGGTCGTTAACTTAAAAAAGATAACACTAACTTATCGATACGTAATCTGGTGAATCGATTTCTCCTTTGGAAGGAACTCTGTTAATAAATATTCGGGCATGTGCTTCTACACAGCTTCGAATACTGATTTGTGAGAAATGCTTTTACTTGGTGACAACAGGAGGTTTCGTAATTCCATTTGTAGCGGGCTACAGATTAATGGAAATATATCGATCTCCTCTCTAAAGTTTGCTTGAGGGGAGGAGAAGCAGAGTCGGATAAAAAATCGATTAATTGAAAATGCAGTAGAAAAATACTGTGACGGAATTTTTTAAACTGTTAGCAGTTGGGAATAAAATCCAACAATACAGAAACACAGTAATCTGGTAACTTAATAGTGACAAAACTACTACGCCACATTTATCTTTTAGGTCGTTAACTTAAAAAAGATAACACTAACTTATCGATACGTAATCTCGTGAATCGATTTCTCCTTTGGAAGGAACTCTGTTAATAAATATTCCGGCATGTGCTTCTACGCAGCCTCGAATACTGATTTGTGAGAAATGCTTTTACTTGGTGACAATAGGAGGTTTCGAAATTCCATTTGTAGCTGGCTACAGATTAACGGAAATCTATCGATCTCCTCTCTAAAGTTTGCTTGAGGGGAGGAGAAACAGAGTCGGATAAAAAATCGATTAATTGAAAATGCAGTAGAAAAAAAAAACCTGAATATTTTATCGTACTTCCGACATGCCCAGCTGAAATTGTAAGAAACAGTTTCAAACTTTGTATCGTGGATTCCTCCTGCTAACAAACGCAAGAATTAACAATTACTCGATGAACTCCTGTTTTTGTTGGACTGTGACTCACTTAGATTACCATTTCCGCTGGATTAGCAGACGAAATATGTTTCGAAGAAAGTTCACGTGTTTCCCGGAGATTTACTTCGCAATACGTCTGATATGGTTAATTAATGTGTACGAAATATCTGTTTCGAAAGTAGTACATTGTTTCACAGAGAATTACTTCGCAATACGTGTGATATGGTTAATTAAAACGTGTTCAACTTACGCTAAGGCAACACAAACATCCACGTCCGAGGGAGGATTCGAACCCCCGACCGCGCCGCAGACCGCTCGGCCAAAGCGGCCGGCTGATAAGGTTAATTAATGTGTACGAAATAGCGTCTGTAATGTCCGATTTTTAAACAGAACTAGCGTTTATGCTGTGTGACATCTGTAGCGGAAGCACCAAGGCTGTTTCAAATAGTATACTATGCAACAAATGTTGGTTATTGACAAAACTTTTGCAGTGACTAAATATTAGCATTCTGTCGTCTCTGAACTGCACCAATCGCTCTGTTGAGCACTATGAAAAATCCGTTTTCAATACCTGCAGGAAATTTGAAATTTTTCGTTAGATCCTGCAGTTATTTAGCTCGAGATCTCTCGTTTCACAAGAATGGTCGAGACATTCCTGCTTCACCATTGGACAACATGTAACGTCATTTGAGATAAAGGAAGGAAAAGTTAGGCCAATTAATGCCGAGGCAGGGCAGAATTTTGTAAATCGGTTTTTCGTAAAGCACATTTTGCGGCAGTATGCTCGAATGATTAATTAAGTTTCATATAATGTACGCAGCAGTCAACGTGAAAGTGAACAATACGTTGCTTCTTCGACCCAGAGTGACAATGAAAGCATTATTTTTACATTTAACGTTCCTCCTCCATTCTACACCAAGTTATCTACGAAAACGAATAACAATACTCCGACCTATTATTAAACAAAAATATTACTCTTTTTGATTGCGATGTACTTCTTTACAAAGCAGACGTTAATGTTAAGCAACTGGGAGGGAGGGTGGAAGTATTTTATTTATTTGTCTATTTTTTTTAATGGAACAAAACACATAGTTTCCGTTACTCATATTTAGAGCGGCAATAATACAGAGAGCTTCTGGCGCAAGAATGGCGTCGCGAGGAAGTCGTTAGACAGTTGCAACGGACGTCTGGGCCGAGAGGAGATTTCGCCCCGTATTTTGAATTGCTGGTGCATGTCAGGAAGACGAATTATAGAATAATAAAGTAATAAATTTAGCTTCCGAGACAGACCGTATAAGTCACAGCGTTAGCGGAATACATAAAACGTATTTGCCGCTTTAAATAGGCGATTTGCTGGATTTCCGTATCTTTTGTTGTGTATCATTTCGAGAAGTAGCGGCTGCCCTATCCTTTACTCGAAGTATTTCCCTTTAAAGATATTTCAGGTGTGAAGTATGCTCTCGTGATAAATGTGCGGTACAGTCTGTACAAAAGCCTATCCTCGCGGTTGGGAGAATGTTGACAGAATTGTGTGCAACAGTCAAACGTGAAAGTCGCGTTTAAAGGAGAGTGTGAACAGCCTTGTTGTTTACCGTCACACTGGTGGCGTAAATACACACTTGTTTCCGCGTGTTCACAGTTTTTTGCCTCATATTTAAGAGACTCTGTTTGTCGTGGGAACCAAATATTGACAGTAAAAAGATTCCGTTTTGTTCCACACAGCTTCCGTTACTGCTTTCGCCATTATTCAGTTGTAAAGACGAAAACAAGCAATGCTAATTGCGGGCCCATCCCCAGTAACAGTCGGTGGCAACATTGCAGAATTATGAATTATTTTGTTCCCCCTCGAAAGAAAACTGCAGACGGTTTCGCCGAATCAAGTTTCTTAAAATGCTCGAATAGCGTTAATGCCGCCAAAATTGCAGCCACGCAGTACGACACTCGAGTTAGATTCGCCTTCGTACTGAGTGTGCTTCCAGCTCCGTGCCTTAAACTATGTCTGATCCCTGTATGCTGTTCGGTAAATAACTGCAACGGCTATTTTTAGACAGAATTAAATAATAAACTCTGGGAAAAAGTCGTGGGTGTTGTGGTAATCAAAGAATAGCGTCCATCAGTCGTGTGTCACATTTTCTTCTATATGAGACGCCACAGATAGAAGAATGCGCGTCTACAACAATGCCTTTTATCGCTGCAGCGGCTGTTGTTCTTCCGTTGGGACAATGCCCAGGAAATCGCCGAATTATTTCAGCCTGGGGAAACAGTGACACAGACGTCGACACCTCGTGTAGCAGCACGATGGCAGTAAAATGGTCGCGAAAATTACGACGTACCGCTTCGTCCGAATCTCGGTTTGCTATTCGAATGCAGCGCCACAAGAATACAGTCGCTTTGGCGGCACTTAATAATTGTCCCCGCGTTTTCATCGTCGGTGTGCCTCTTGCAGTCTAATCGGAAACAACTGAAGTGAGGACATGTGTAATGACGATGTGTTAAGTTGGCCAAGTTAGCTGTCTAGGTGGCTGGTCAGTTAAAAATAAAATTGACACCTACGTTGTTCCTGGAATCGGACGCACAAGACAGCGTTCTAACTCGAGTTCAAATTTGGTAACCCTATAGATATCGTCCCGATCGTTAGCGGTACCTGTAGTGTAATACCTACTGTTGCAGCTACTGAGAATCAGACAATGCGATTGCTTACTGGCGACTTGCTCAGTAATAATGTCCGCCACTGTGAGTGGTCGGCACAACACTTGATGCGACTAAAAGACCTGTGCAAAGCGAGCATCTGTCACTCATACACGAAGAAAAAACAAAATTTGATATAATTCTGAAATCACTGCTGTCTACGTAAAGTACATTTTTACTCCAGTGTAAACGTCCATCACGACTCTGGCGTATTCAAAAGTCCTCGACACATATTTCGTAAATTGTTGCCAGTCACGATCAGTACAGGAAACAGCCACGCGGAAACTCAATATTGTCAATAATGAGCACGTTATTTTTAACACTGCATTCAGCTTTCCGGGCGCTAACTAACAGAGAACACCTATTGTTATCATTTCTTGGCCAAGTAATGTCGTGAATCGATGTCTTCTATCGAAGGGAATCTGCGAATAAATAAACTGTCGTTTCCTGCCACAGGGCTTCGGTAATTGCGCACGTTTTCATGTGAAACAGGAAACAGTAATAGCGATTTCATTGTCACTCCTACACACTACGGACTGTCATTGTCAACAAGGTGAAAATTATGTCTTGCGAATTACGTAATTGTGACGATACTAAAAACTTATCTTTAGTTATTCGTGTATCCTACACAGGGAAAAATTTTTCATTGTTTGCATCCAAAATTTTGTAGTTTGTTCTGTACGGGAAACCGTTTCTCACTTCCATTACCGACGTTATGAGTACAAAACTGGCGATCACACGACTAAGTAACGTTCTGAATACTCGACATTTCCCCGAAAACTCCAACTGAGTCGAAACTACATTCTTAATCCTGTACGTGAGATTCGCGACTATTGTGTCAATAACAAACGATTCTGTACGACCGCCTTAGGCACAAAAAGCTAGTGTGGCTGTAGCGATTCACAAATCATCGAGCCACGCATTGCACGGTATTATTAGCGACTAGTGGGTGCCTGGCATTTAGTGTGATACCAGCGTTTATGTCGACCTATTCTTTCACGCCCAGCAACAATTTCTTCCCAGCGATGCACGACGTGTGGAGAAAAAGAATGCATTTATTTTCCGGATTTCTCTTAATCCAACGAACAGAACGATTGATAACAAAGTTTACAGTACCACCTGTTTCGGTTCTATCCGGAAACCGAACGCAATGTGCCAAATAGTTTCACTTCCTGACAACACGAAGTTGCGAAATTTCGTTCGTAGACGGCTACAGTTTAACAGAAAGCTGTCCAGCGCCTCTCTGCACTTGGCTCGAGAGCAGCAGAAGCGCAGCCGAATGGAAAAACCAGTTCAATGGAAATGCGGCAAATATGGAGACGCTACAGCCGGCCGCGAAAACGAAGACAGCGCGACGTCTGTTCTGTTTTGGAAAACTCTGGACAGGCGCCACGAATCACACTTCGGCCCACTGAGTAGTTCGCTCTCGTCACAACATGGGCCGGAAAATTCTCTCGCACTTGGTGAGTGCGCAAGATGTAACAACTTTTCATATTAAGGAAGAGAATGGTGGTCAAATGACGAAGCAGAAGTGAAATGTTTAAAAGCACAATATACGGTGTCATGCGCGAGAAATAAATTACGTTTACTATTACCTGTGCCACTGTCAATGTCAACATTAACAGGCCGTTCCTTCTTCCGCCCAGAGAGACAGCGAAATAATTATTTTTACTTTTAACATTCTTCCATTCTACAGCAACAGTTATCTAAGAAAAACTATAACAATACCCGCGCCTATTATTAAATAAAAGAGCCGCTGACTGTTTAGGTGGATCCACAGAGAAATTACCGTTTCGATTGCCACTCATTCGATCGACGCGCCGCTTCCGCGAGTGACGTGCTGCCATCTGTCGGTGAACGGCCGCACTACGTTCTCCGTAACTGGGAGCGCAGTTGGCGACTTTTCACACCAGAGGCGCCACAGGACTGTCGGCATTGCTTACGTACGCCGAATGAAAGATAATACATGAAAACTTGGAAATCTGGCTTTGTTGGTGGGCACGAAGCATAAAGAACAATGTCTTACGTAATTAAGGGTTAGGACACATCCCAAAGGCAGAAACAATTTTTAATACTTTATTTTACCTTTTTTTAAATTTTTTATTTATTTTCTAGAAAGTGTTTCAAGACTTTGGATACTGCTAGCGGCCAGCTTATTTCAGAAATTTGCCTGTTCAGAAATTCCGGTGTTCATAGACCCATATAATCACGTAGGTTATGTTTCAATTTTTCATTCATACTGGCATACACCGAGGTCATCCGACTTGTATAGCCAAAAAATTTCTTTTTAATTTTTAATTTTTTTCCTTTATTGCATTTTAAGCGACCCTGCACTGCATTGTAGGTATCGGTTGCGTATGCTAAATGAAAGATAATACATAAACACTTCGAAATCTGGCTTTGTTGGTGAGCACGAAGCATAAAGACCAATGCCTTATACTGATGGCGTACGTAATTAAGGGTTAGGACGCATCCCAAAGGCAGTGCCAATTCTTTTTTTTTTTTTCCTCGAAAGTCTTTCAAAACTTTGCATATTGCTAGGGGCCAGTTTATTTAAGAAATTTAAGAATTTTGGAGCAGTATGCTCGAGTGATAAATTACGTTTGATATCATCTACGCCACAGAGAACGTTAAAGTTAACATTATGTTCCTTCTTCGACCCAGTGCAACAATCGAGGTATTATTTTTACATTTGACGATCCTCCTCCATTCTGCGAAAAAGTAAAATAAATAAATTACTCTTTTGGAATGTGTTCACTTCGCCCGACAATAGAAGTTAATTTTAAACAAGTACGAGCAATGCGGAAGTAAATTTTTTAATGGAGCGAAACACGAAGCTCCCAATCTGTAGCATCTTTCAGATCTTCAAAGCGAGAACCAGAAACATCAAGTCGCTATGTGAAGAATGTTTACATGTCTGATTGTTTTATATGCTGGTTGGTCGGTGGTTACTTTTAGGTTCCGCCTATGTCGTAATTGATACTGCTGTAAAAAATAATGTAGAAATGAAGCGAAGAGAGTGATGTAGCGTCATTTTCTACTCGTCTTAAATATTATAAAATTCGCAAAACACAACATACTGCGGTAGGCTATTATCTGTGTCACTATCAATGTCAACATTAACAGGCCGTTCCTTCTTCCGCCCAGAGAGACAGCGAAATTATTACTTTTACTTTTAACATTCCTCTATTCTACAGCAACAGTTGTCTACGGAAAACTATAACAATACCCGCGCCTATTATTAAATAAAAGAGCCGCTGGCTTTTTATGTCAGTCCGCAAAGAAATTACTGTTTGGATTGCCACTCATTCGTTCGACGCGTCGCTTCCGCGAGTGACGTGCTGCCATCTGTCGGTGAACGGCCGCACTACGTCCTCCGTAACCGGGATCGCAGTTGGCGCCTTTTCACACCAGAGGCGCCACGCTACGCTTACGTACGCTAAATGCAAGATAATACATACACACTCCAAAATGTGGCTTTGCTGGTGGACAGGAAGCACCGTATATAGCTGACCATAAAATAATTGAAGTAAAGTAACAGTCAGGGGACATTACAGGTTCCTCACGAAGACCAGCGGCTGCGATTTTAAATCTGGTTCTAGACTACACCTTGCGAACAGTAACTTGCGAGATTTTAAAATTAAAAGCTATGTCATTTACTTATTTATCTATTCTTAAAACCAACAGACGTGATTGGTGGTTTGTTTTCGGCTCATAGTTACAAGAAACAAAAACAACTTCATTCATCCTCTAAGGGAATTTTCTTCATGACGAAAGAAGTTCCCATTTGGTAGCCTTTTCAGAGAGACAGACATTAAAAGTGCGAACTAAAGATATAAAGTCTTATCTAACGAGAATTTAGACTTGTATTTAAGCTTTATAAATGATGATTAGTCAGTGACAGGTATTAAGTGCCGCATAGGATGTAAATGTTGACAAAAAAGAGGGGCGTGTTAAAAAGTAAACAATTTGTGGGATGGCAGGGTGGGTTTAGGTCGGGACTCTCGTATTTGTTCCGCTAATCTGTTGTAATTGTTTCCACAGTCTGCACGGTATGTGGGTTGGCAGAGTGGTTTCTAAGAGGTCCCTAATTGTGCGTGAATTCCACCTACCTCTAGTCGGTCACAGGAGTCAGCGAAGTATGTCCATGAACAGCCGGAAAGCGATGGAGAAGCTGCTATTCTATATCCCGCAGGCTCCGTGCCCACTTTACTGCCAGCTACCTGTAATAAAACTGTCCATTGCTCGACTTTACCAAAAGCGAGCACGATCGATGGTTACAAATAAAAGTTTGAGTTCAAATAAAAGTTTGTTACATTAATTGTCATTAAACACGCACTCTACAAGTCTGGTTGCCGCATGTGAATTCATCTAACGTGATCAGCCATAGACGCAGTTCAAAGGCAATGTTTACACCAAGTTACAAAAAAACTAATCACGACAGTTATTTAGCTATGCTCGCCTTCGAAGTGACGAATCATCAACCCGTTTCCCACGCGTTTTCGTTCAAACATCCGTACGAACAGCACACGAAACTAGTCAGTTTGGCGATCCAGGGCGGTGTACAGCCCTCGCGAAATCACTCGTCTTTTCACTGTGGTGACAGTGGTTTCGCACAAGAAAGTGGTTTCACACAAGACAGTGGTTTCGCAAAGGTGAGTGGTTTCACACAAGAAAGTGGTTTCGCACAAGACAGTGGTTTTGCACAAGACACTGGTTTCGCACAAGACACTGGTTTCGCACACGACACTGGTTTCGCACACGACACTGGTTTCGCACAAGACAGTGGTTTCGCACAGGTGACTGGTTTCGCACATAACAGTGGTTTCGCACATGACAGTGGTTTCGCACATGACAGTGGTTTCGCACATGACAGTGGTTGTGCACATGACAGTGGTTTCGCACAAGACAGTGGTTTCGCACATGACAGTGGTTTGGCACGGGACAGTGGTTTCATACAAGACAGTGGTTTCGCACAAGACAGTGGTTTCGCACATGACAGTGGTTTCGCACATGGCAATGGTTTTGTACAAGACAGTGGTTTCGCACATGACAGTGGTTTCACAAATGACAGTATTTTCGCACAAGACAGTGGTTTCGCACAAGACAGTAGTTTCACACAAGACAGTGGTTTCGCACATGACACTGGTTTCGCACATGACACTGGTTTCACACAAGACAGTGGTTTTGCACATGACACTGGTTTCGCACATGACACTGGTTTCGAGCATGACACTGGTTTTGCACATGACAGTGGTTTCGCACAAGACAGTGGTATCGCACAAGACAGTGGTTTCGCACAAGACAGTGGCTTCGCACTAGACAGTGGTTTCGCACAATAGTGTTGTTTCGCACTAGACAGTGGTTTCGCACATGACATTGGTTTCGAACAAGACAGTGGTTTCACACGAGACAGTGGTTTCGCACAAGACAATGGTTTCGCACGAGACAGTGGTTTCGCACAGTTGAGTGGTTTCGCAAAGGTGAGTGGTTTCGCACAGGTGAGTGGTTTCGGACATGACAGTGGTTTGGCACAAGACAGTGGCTTCGCACAAGACAGTGTTTTCGAACAAGACAGTGGTTTCGCACAAAATAGTGGTTTCGCACATGACAGTGGTTTCGCACATGGCAATGGTTTTGCACAAGACAGTGGTTTTGCACAAGACAGTGGTTTCGCACATGACAGTGGTCTCACACATGACAGTGGTCTCACACATGACAGTGTTTTCGCACAAGACAGTGGTTTCACACAAGACAGTGGTTTCGCACAAGACAGTGGTTTCACACAAGACAGTGGTTTCGCACAAGACAGTGGTTTCGCACAAGACAGTGGTTTCGCACAAGACAGTGGTTTCGCACAAGACAGTGGTTCCGCACAAGAGAGTGGTTCCGCACAAGAGAGTGGTTCCGCACAAGAGAGTGGTTTCACACAAGACAGTGGTTTCGCACTAGACAGTAGTTCGCTGATGGCAGTGGTATCGCACAAGACAGTGGATTTGCACGAGACAGTGGTTTCGCACGAGACAGTGGTTTCGAACGAGACAGTGGTTTCGCATGAGACAGTGGTTTCACACAGTTGAGTGGTTTCGCAAAGGTGAGTGGTTTCGCACAGGTGAGTGGTTTTGCACGTGACAGTGGTTTGGAACAGGAAAGTGGTTTCGCACAAGAAAGTGGTTTTGCACAAGACATTGGTTTTGCACATGAGAGTGGTTTCGCACATGACAGTGGTTTCGCACATGACAGTGGTTTCGCACATGAGAGTGGTTTCGCACATGACAGTGGTTTTGCACATGAGAGTGGTTTCGCACATGAGAGTGGTTTCGCACATGAGAGTGGTTTCGCACATGAGAGTGGTTTCGCACATGAGAGTGGTTTCGCACATGAGAGTGGTTTCGCACAAGACAGTGGTTTCGCACAAGACAGTGGTTTCGCACAAGACAGTGGTTCCGCACAAGACAGTGGTTTCGCACAAGACAGTGGTTTCGCACAAGACAGTGGTTTCGCACAAGACACTGGTTTTCGCACAAGACAGTGGTTTTCGCACAATACAGTGGTTTTCCCACAATACAGTGGTTTTCCCACAAGACAGTGGTTTTGCACATGACAGTGGTTTTGCACATGACAGTGGTTTCGCACATGGCAGTGGTTTCGCACATGGCAGTGGTTTCGCACAAGACAGTGGTTTCGCACAAGACAGTGGTTTCGCACAAGACAGTGGTTTCCACAAGACAGTGGTTTCCACAAAACAGTGGTTTCCACAAGACAGTGGTTTCCACAAGACAGTGGTTTCCACAAGACAGTGGTTTCCACAAGACAGTGGTTTTCACAAGACAGTGGTTTTCACAAGACAGTGGTTTCGCACAAGACAGTGGTTTCGCACAAGACAGTGGTTTCGCACAAGACAGTGGTTTCGCACAAGACAGTGGTTTCGCACAAGACAGTGGTTTAGCACAAGAGTTTTGTTTCGCACTAGACAGGAGTTCGCTGATGACATTGGTTTTGCAGGAGACAGTGGTTTTGCAGGAGACAGTGGTTTCGCACGTGACAGTGGTTTCACACGAGACAGTGGTTTCGCACGAGACAGTGGTTTCGCACGAGACAGTGGTTTCGAACGAGACATTGGTTTCGAACGAGACAGTGGTTTCGAACGAGACAGTGGTTTCGAACGAGACAGTGGTTTCAAACAGTTGAGTGGTTTCGCAAAGGTGAGTGGTTTCGCAGAGGTGAGTGGTTTTGCACATGACAGTGGTTTGGAACCGGAAAGTGGTTTCGCACAAGATAGTGGTTTTGCACAAGACAGTGGTTTCGCAAATGAGAGTGGTTTCACACATGACAGTGGTTTCGCACATGGCAGTGGTTTCGCGCAAGACAGTGGTTCGCACAAGACAGTGGTTTCGCACAAGACAGTGGTTTCGCACAAGACAGTGGTTTCGCACAAGACAGTGGTTTCGCACAAGGCAGTGGTTTCGCACAAGGCAGTGGTTTCGCAAAAGGCAGTGGTCTCGCACAAGGCAGTGGTCTCGCACGAGGCAGTGGTCTCGCACATGAAAGTGGTCTCGCACATGACAGTGGTTTCGCACATGACAGTGGTTTCGCACATGACAGTGGTTTCGCACATGACAGTGGTTTCGCACATGACAGTGGTTTCGCACATGAGAGTGGTTTCGCACATGACAGTGGTTTCGCACATGACAGTGGTTTCGCACATGAGAGTGGTTTCGCACATGAGAGTGGTTTCGCACATGAGAGTGGTTTCGCACATGAGAGTGGTTTCGCACAAGACAGTGGTTTCGCACAAGACAGTGGTTTCGCACAAGACAGTGGTTTCGCACAAGACAGTGGTTTCGCACAAGACAGTGGTTTCGCACAAGACAGTGGTTTCGCACAAGACAGTGGTTTCGCACAAGACAGTGGTTTCGCACAAGACAGTGGTTTCGCACAAGACAGTGGTTTCGTACAAGACAGTGGTTTCGCACAAGACAGTGGTTTCGTACAAGACAGTGGTTTCGCACAAGACAGTGGTTTCGCACAAGACAGTGGTTTCGCACAAGACAGTGGTTTTGCACAAGACAGTGGTTTGACAGTGGTTTCACACAAGACAGTGGTTTCGCACAAGACAGTGGTTTCGCACAAGACAGTGGTTTCGCACAAGACAGTGGTTTCGCACAAGACAGTGGTTTCGCACAAGACAGTGGTTTGACAGTGGTTTCGCACAAGACAGTGGTTTCGCACAAGACAGTGGTTTCGCACAAGACAGTGGTTTCGCACAAGACAGTGGTTTCGCACAAGACAGAGGTTTCGCACAAGACAGAGGTCTCGCACAAGACAGAGGTCTCGCACAAGACAGAGGTCTCGCACAAGACAGAGGTCTCGCACAAGACAGTGGTCTCGCACAAGACAGTGGTCTCGCACAAGACAGTGGTCTCGCACAAGACAGTGGTCTCGCACAAGACAGTGGTCTCGCACAAGACAGTGGTCTCGCACAAGACAGTGGTCTCGCACAAGACAGTGGTTTCGCACAAGACAGTATTTTGGCACAAGACAGTGGTTTCGCACAAGACAGTGGTTTCGCACAAGAGAGTGGTTTTCGCACATGCCAGTGGTTTCGCACATGACAGTGGTTTCGCACATGACAGTGGTTTCGCACATGACAGTGGTTTCGCACATGGCAGTGGTTTCGCACATGGCAGTGGTTTCGCACAAGACAGTGGTTTCGCACAAGACAGTGGTTTTTGCACAAGACAGTGGTTTTCGCACAAGACAGTGGTTTCGCACAAGACAGTGGTTTCGCACATGACAGTGGTTTCGCACATGACAGTGGTTTCGCACATGACAGTGGTTTCGCACATGACAGTGGTTTCACACATAGCAGTGGTTCGCACAAGACAGTGGTTTCGCACAAGACAGTGGTTTCGCACAAGACAGTGGTTTCGCACAAGACAGTGGTTTCGCACAAGACAGTGGTTTCGCACTAGACAGTGGTTTCGCACAATAGTGTTGTTTCGCACAAGACATTGGTTTCGCACAACACAGTGGTTTCGCACAACACAGTGGTTTCGCACATTTGAGTGGTTTCGCAAAGGTGAGTGGTTTCGCACAGGTGAGTGACTTTGCACATGAGAGTGGTTTTGCACAAGACAGTGGTTTCGCACAAAATAGTTGTTTCGCACATGACAGTGGTTTCGCACATGGCAATCGTTTCGCACAAGGCAGTGGTTTTGCACAAGACGGTGGTTTCGCACATGACAGTTGTTTCACACATGACAGTGTTTTCGCACAAGAAAGTGGTTTCGCACAAGACAGTGGTTTCGCACAAGACAGTGGTTTCGCACAAGACAGTGGTTTCGCACAAGACAGTGGTTTCGCACAAGACAGTGGTTTCGCACAAGACAGTGGTTTCGCACAAGGCAGTGGTTTCGCACAAGACAGTGGTTTCGCAGAAGACAGTGGTTTCGCAGAAGACAGTGGTTTCGCAGAAGACAGTGGTTTCGCAGAAGACAGTGGTTTCGCAGAAGACAGTGGTTTCGCAGAAGACATTGGTTTCGCAGAAGACATTGGTTTCGCAGAAGACAGTGGTTTCGCAGAAGACAGTGGTTTCGCAGAAGACAGTGGTTTCGCAGAAGACAGTGGTTTCGCACAAGACAGTGGTTTCGCACAAGACAGTGGTTTCGCACAAGACAGTGGTTTCGCACAAGACAGTGGTTTCGCACTAGACAGTGGTTCGCACTAGACAGTGGTTTCGCACTAGACAGTGGTTTCGCACTAGACAGTGGTTTCGAACAAGACAGTGGTTTCGCACAAGACAGTGGTTTCGCACAAGACAGTGGTTTCGCACAAGACAGTGGTTTCGCACAAGACAGTGTTTTCGCACAAGACAGTGGTTTCGCACAAGACAGTGGTTTCGCACAAGACAGTGGTTTCGCTCAAGACAGTGGTTTCGCACAAGACAGTGGTTTCGCTCAAGACAGTGGTTCCGCACAAGACAGTGGTTTCGCACTAGACCGTGGTTTCGCACAATAGTTTGTTTCGCACTAGACAGTGGTTTCATACAAGACATTGGTTTCGCACAAAACAGTGGTTTCGCACGAGACAGTGGTTTCGCACAAGACAGTGGTTTCGCACAAGACAGTGGTTTTGCACGAGACAGTGGTTTCGCACGAGACAGTGGTTTCGCACGAGACAGTGGTTTCGCACGAGACAGTGGTTTCACAAAGGTGAGTGTTTTTGCACAGGTGAATGGTTTCGTACATGACAGTGGTTTGGCACGGGACAGTGGTGTCGCACAAGACAGTGGTTTCGCACAAAACAGTGGTTTCGCACAAAACAGTGGTTTCGCACATGACAGTGGTTTCGCACATGGCAAAGGTTTCGCACATGGCAAAGGTTTCGCACATGGGAAAGGTTTCGCACAAGACAGTGGTTTTGCACAAGACAGTGGTTTCGACATGACAGTGGTTTCACACATGAGAGTGTTTTAGCACAAGACAGTGTTTTCACACAAGACAGTGGTTTCGCACAAGACAGTGGGTTCGCACAAGACAATGGTCTCGCACATGACAATGGTTTCGTACATGACAGTGGATTCGCACAAGACAGTGGTTTCACACAAGACAGTGGTTTCGCACAAGACAGTGGTTTCGCACAAGACAGTGGTTTCGCACAAGACAGTGGTTTCGCACAAGACAGTGGTTTCGCACAAGACAGTGGTTTCGCACAAGACAGTGGTTTCGCACAAGACAGTGGTTTCGCACAAGACAGTGGTTTCGCACAAGACAGTGGTTTCGCACAAGACAGTGGTTTCGCACAAGACAGTGGTTTCGCACAAGACAGTGGTTTGACAGTGGTTTCGCATATGACAGTGGTTTCGCACAAGACAGTGGTTTCGCACAAGACAGTGGTTTCGCACAAGACAGTGGTTTCGCACAAGACAGAGGTTTCGCACAAGACAGAGGTTTCGCACAAGACAGAGGTTTCGCACAAGACAGAGGTCTCGCACAAGACAGAGGTCTCGCACAAGACAGTGGTCTCGCACAAGACAGTGGTCTCGCACAAGACAGTGGTCTCGCACAAGACAGTGGTCTCGCACAAGACAGTGGTCTCGCACAAGACAGTGGTCTCGCACAAGACAGTGGTCTCGCACAAGACAGTGGTCTCGCACAAGACAGTGGTCTCGCACAAGACAGTGGTCTCGCACAAGACAGTGGTCTCGCACAAGACCTTGGTTTCGCACAAGACAGTGGTTTCGCACAAGACAGTATTTTGGCACAAGACAGTGGTTTCGCACAAGACAGTGGTTTCGCACAAGACAGTGGTTTTGCACAAGACAGTGGTTTTCGCACATGCCAGTGGTTTCGCACATGACAGTGGTTTCGCACATGACAGTGGTTTCGTACATGACAGTGGTTTCGCACATTACAGTGGTTTCGCTCATGGCAGTGGTTTCGCACATGGCAGTGGTTTCGCACAAGACAGTGGTTTCGCACAAGACAGTGGTTTTTGCACAAGACAGTGGTTTTCGCACAAGACAGTGGTTTCGCACAAGACAGTGGTTTCGCACATGACAGTGGTTTCGCACATGACAGTGGTTTCGCACATGACAGTGGTTTCGCACATGACAGTGGTTTCACACATAGCAGTGGTTCGCACAAGACAGTGGTTTCGCACAAGACAGTGGTTTCGCACAAGACAGTGGTTTCGCACAAGACAGTGGTTTCGCACTGGACAGTGGTTTCGCACAATAGTGTTGTTTCGCACTAGACAGTGGTTTTGCACAAGACAGTGGTTTCGCACATCACAGTGGTTTCGCACAGTTGAGTGGTTTCGCAAAGGTGAGTGTTTTCGCACAGGTGAGTGGCTTTGCACATGAGAGTGGTTTTGCACAAGACAGTGGTTTCGCACAAAATAGTTGTTTCGCACTTGACAGTGGTTTCGCACATGGCAATCGTTTCGCACAAGGTAGTGGTTTTGCACAAGACGGTGGTTTCGCCCATGACAGTTGTTTCACACATGACAGTGTTTTCGCACAAGAAAGTGGTTTCGCACAAGACAGTGGTTTCGCACAAGACAGTGGTTTCGCACAAGACAGTGGTTTCGCACAAGACAGTGGTTTCGCACAAGACAGTGGTTTCGCACAAGGCAGTGGTTTCGCACAAGACAGTGGTTTCGCACAAGGCAGTGGTTTCGCACAAGACAGTGGTTTCGCACAAGGCAGTGGTTTCGCACAAGACAGTGGTTTCGCACAAGACAGTGGTTTAGCACAAGAGTTTTGTTTCGCACTAGACAGTAGTTCGCTGATGACAGTGGTTTTGCACCAGACAGTGGTTTTGCACAAGCCGGTGGTTTTGCACAAGACAATGGTATTGCACGAAACATATGGTTTCGCACGAGACAGTGGTTTCGCACGAGACAGTGGTTTCGCACGAGACAGTGGTTTCGCACGAGACAGTAGTTTCGCACAAGACAGTGGTTTCGCACAGTTGAGTGGTTTCGCAAAGGTGAGTGGTTTCGCAAAGGTGAGTGGTTTCGCACATATCAGTGGTTTCGCACAAGACAGTGGTTTCGCACAAGACAGTGGTTTCGTACAAGACAGTGGTTTCGCACAAGACAGTGGTTTCGCACATTGCAATGGTTTCGTACAAGACAGTGTTTTCGCACATGACAGTGGTTTCACAAATGACAGTGTTTTCGCACAAGACAGTGGTTTCGCAGAAGACAGTGGTTTCGCAGAAGACAGTGGTTTCGCAGAAGACAGTGGTTTCGCAGAAGAATGTGGTTTCGCAGAAGACAGTGGTTTCGCAGAAGACAGTGGTTTCGCAGAAGACAGTGGTTTCGCAGAAGACAGTGGTTTCGCAGAAGACAGTGGTTTCGCAGAAGACAGTGGTTTCGCAGAAGACAGTGGTTTCGCAGAAGACAGTGGTTTCGCAGAAGACAGTGGTTTTGCAGAAGACAGTGGTTTCGCAGAAGACATTGGTTTCGCAGAAGACATTGGTTTCGCAGAAGACATTGGTTTCGCAGAAGACAGTGGTTTCGCAGAAGACAGTGGTTTCGCAGAAGACAGTGGTTTCGCAGAAGACAGTGGTTTCGCAGAAGACAGTGGTTTCGCAGAAGACAGTGGTTTCGCAGAAGACAGTGGTTTCGCAGAAGACAGTGGTGTCGCACAAGACAGTGGTTTCGCACAAGACAGTGGTTTCGCACAAGACAGTGGTTCGCACAAGACAGTGGTTTCGCACAAAACAGTGGTTTCGCACTAGACAGTGGTTTCGCACAAGACAGTGGTTTCGCACAAGACAGTGGTTTCGCACAAGACAGTGGTTTCGCACAAGACAGTGGTTTCGCACAAGACAGTGGTTTCGCACAAGACAGTGGTTTCGCACAAGACAGTGGTTTCGCACAAGACAGTGGTTTCGCACAAGACAGTGGTTTCGCACAAGACAGTGGTTTCGCACAAGACAGTGGTTTCGCTCAAGCGCAGTGGTTTCGCACAAGACAGATGTTTCGCACAAGACAGTGGTTTCGCACTAGACCGTGGTTTCGCACAATAGTTTGTTTCGCACTAGACAGTGGTTTCACACAAGACATTGGTTTCGCACAAAACAGTGGTTTCGCACGAGACAGTCGTTTCGCACAAGACAGTGGTTTCGCACGAGACAGTGGTTTCGCACGAGACAGTGGTTTCGCACGAGACAGTGGTTTCGCACGAGACAGTGGTTTCGCACAGTTGAGTGGTTTCACAAAGGTGAGTGTTTTTGCACAGGTGAATGGTTTCGCACATGACAGTGGTTTGGCACGGGACAGTGGTGTCGCACAAGACAGTGGTTTCGCACAAAACAGTGGTTTCGCACAAAACAGTGGTTTCGCACATGACAGTGGTTTCGCACATGGCAAAGGTTTCGCACATGGGAAAGGTTTCGCACAAGACAGTGGTTTTGCACAAGACAGGGGTTTCGAACATGACAGTGGTTTCACACATGAGAGTGTTTTAGCACAAGACAGTGTTTTCACACAAGACAGTGGTTTCGCACAAGACAGTGGTTTCGCACAAGACAATGGTCTCGCACATGACAATGGTTTCGTACATGACAGTGGTTTCGCACAAGACAGTGGTTTCACACAAGACAATGGTTTCGCACAAGACAGTGGTTTCGCACAAGACAGTGGTTTAGCACAAGACAGTGGTTTCACACAAGACAGTGGTTTCACACAAGACAGTGGTTTCGCACTAGACAGTGGTTTCGCACTTGACAGTGGTTTCGCACATGACAGTGGTTTCGCACATGACAGTGGTTTCGCACATAACAGTGATTTCGCACAAGACAGTGTTTTCGCACAAGACAGTGGTTTTGCACAAGACAGTGGTTTTGCACAAGAGAGTGGTTTTGCACAAGACAGTGGTTTTGCACAAGACAGTGGTTTCACACAAGACAGTGGTTTCGCACAAGACAGTGGTTTCGCACAAGACAGTGGTTTCGCACAAGACAGTGGTTTCGCACATTGCAATGGTTTTGTACAAGACAGTGGTTTCGCACATGACAGTGGTTTCACAAATGACAGTGTTCTCGCACAAGACAGTGGTTTCGCACAAGAGTGTGGTTTCGCACAAGACAGTGGTTTCGCACAAGACAGTGGTTTCGCACAAGACAGTGGTTTTTACAAGACAGTGGTTTTTACAAGACAGTGGTTTCGCACAAGACAGTGGTTTCGCACAAGACAGTGGTTTCGCACTAGACAGTGGTTTCGCACAATAGTTTGTTTCGCACTAGACATTGGTTTCACGCAAGACATTGGTTACGCACAAAACAGTGGTTTCGCACGAGACAGTGTTTTCGCACGAGACAGTGATTTCGCACGAGACAGTGGTTCGCACGAGACAGTGGTTTTGCATGAGACAGTGGTTTCGCACAGTTGAGTGGTTTCGCACAGGTGAGTGGTTTCGCACATGACAGTGGTTTGGCACGGGACAGTGGTGTCGCACAAGAGAGTGGTTTCGCACAGAACAGTGGTTTCGCACTAAATAGTGGTTTCGCATAAGACAGTGGTTTCGCACATGGCAAAGGTTTCGCAGAAGACAGTGGTTTCGCACTAGTCATTGATTTCGCAAAAGACAGTGGTTTCGCAAAAGAGAGTGGTTTCGCACAAGAGTGTTGTTTCGCACTAGACAGTGGTTTCGCTGATGACAGTGGTTTCGCACAAGACAGTGGTTTCGCACATTGCAATGGTTTTGTACAAGACAGTGGTTTCGCACATGACAGTGGTTTCACAAATGACAGTGTTTTCGCACAAGACTGTGGTTTCGCACAAGACTGTGGTTTCGCACAAGACAGTGGTTTCGCACAAGACAGTGGTTTCGCACAAGACAGTGGTTTCGCACAAGACAGTGGTTTCGCACAAGACAGTGGTTTCGCACAAGACAGTGGTTTCGCACAAGACAGTGGTTTCGCACAAGACAGTGGTTTCGCACAAGACAGTGGTATTGCACAAGACAGTGGTATTGCACAAGACAGTGGTTTCGCACATGAGAGTGGTTTCGCACATGACAGTGGTTTCGCACATGACAGTGGTTTCGCACATGACAGTGCTTTCGCTCAAGACAGTGCTTTCGCACAAGACAGTGGTATCGCACAAGACAGTGGTTTCGCACAAGACAGTGGTTTCGCACAAGACAGTGGTTTCGCACAAGACAGTGGTTTCGCACAAGACAGTGGTTTCGCACAATAGTTTGTTTCGCACTAGACATTGGTTTCACACAAGACATTGGTTACGCACAAAACAGTGGTTTCGCACGAGAGAGAGGTTTCACACGAGACAGTGGTTTTGCAGGAGACAGTGGTTTCGCACAGTTGAGTGGATTCGCAAAGGTGAGTGGATTCGCACAGGTGAGTGGTTTCACACATGACA
Organism: Locusta migratoria; assembly: GCA_026315105.1. Lineage (NCBI taxonomy): Eukaryota > Metazoa > Arthropoda > Insecta > Orthoptera > Acrididae > Locusta > Locusta migratoria. The sequence continues at coordinate 70,416 of JAOYRU010002374.1, read as the reverse complement.
GTGGTTTGGCACGTGACAGTGGTGTCGCACAAGACAGTGGTTTCGCACAAAATAGTGGTTTCGAACAAAATAGTGGTTTCGCATATGACAGTGGTTTCGCACATGGCAAAGGTTTCGCACAAGACAGTGGTTTCGTACAAGACAGTGGTTTCGCACACGACAGTGGTTTCACACAAAACAGTGGTTTCACACAAGACAGTGGCTTCGCACAAGACAGTGGTTTCGCAAAATACAGTGGTTTCGCACGAGACAGAGGTTTCGCACAAGACAGAGGTTTCGCACAAGACAGAGGTTTCGCACAAGACAGAGGTTTCGCACAAGACAGAGGTTTCGCACAAGACAGTGGTTTCGCACAGTTGAGTGGTTTCGCACAGTTGAGTGGTTTCGCACAGTTGAGTGGTTTCGCAAAGGTGAGTGGTTTCACACAGGTGAGTGGTTTCACACAGGTGAGTGGTTTCACACAGGTGAGTGGTTTCACACAGGTGAGTGGCTTCACACAGGTGAGTGGTTTCACACAGGTGAGTGGCTTCACACAGGTGAGTGGTTTCACACAGGTGAGTGGTTTCACACAGGTGAGTGGTTTCACACAGGTGAGTGGTTTCACACAGGTGAGTGGTTTCGCACATGACAGTGGTTTGGCACGGGACAGTGGCTTCGCACAAGACAGTGGCTTCGCACAAGACAGTGGTTTCGCACAAGACAGTGGTTTCGCACAAGACAGTGGTTTCGCACAAGACAGTGGTTTCGCACAAGACAGTGGTTTCGCACAAGACAGTGGTTTTGCACAAGACAGTGGTTTCGCACAAGACAGTGGTTTCGCCAAAGACAGTGGTTTCGCAAAAGACAGTGGTTTCGCACAAGACAGTGGTTTCGCACAGGACAGTGGTTTCGCACAGGACAGTGGTTTCGCACAGGACAGTGGTTTCGCACAGGTGAGTGGTTTCGCACGTGACAGTAGTTTCGCACATGACAGTAGTTTCGCACATGACAGTGGTTTCGCACAAGACAGTGGTTTCGCACAAGACAGTGGTTTCGCACAAGACAGTGGTTTCACACAGGAGTGTTGTTTCGCACTAGACATTGGTTTCGCTGATGACAGTGGTTTCGCACAAGACAGTGGTTTCGCACGAGACAGTGGTTTCGCACGAGACAGTGGTTTCGCACGAGACAGTGGTTTCGCACGAGACAGTGGTTTCGCACGAGACAGTGGTTTCGCACGAGACAGTGGTTTCGCACATGAGAGTGGTTTCGCACGAGAGAGTGGTTTCGCACGAGAGAGTGGTATCGCACGAGAGAGTGGTATCGCACGAGAGAGTGGTATCGCACGAGAGAGTGGTATCGCACGAGACAGTGGTTTCGCACGAGACAGTGGTTTCGCACGAGACAGTGATTTCGCACGAGACAGTGGTTTCGCACAGTTGAGTGGTTTCGCAAAGGTGAGTGGTTTCGCACATTACAGTGGTTTCGCACATTACTGTGGTTTCGCACAAGACAGTGGTTTCGCACAAGACAGTGGTTTCGTACAAGACAGTGGTTTCGTACAAGACAGTGGTTTCGTACAAGACAGTGGTTTCGCACATTGCAATGGTTTTGTACAAGAAAGTGTTTTCGCACATGACAGTGTTTTCGCACAAGACAGTGTTTTCGCACAAGACAGTGTTTTCGCACAAGACAGTGTTTTCGCACAAGACAGTGTTTTCGCACAAGACAGTGTTTTCGCACAAGACAGTGTTTTCGCACAAGACAGTGTTTTCGCACAAGACAGTGGTTTCGCACAAGACAGTGGTTTCGCACAAGACAGTGGTTTCGCACAAGACAGTGGTTTCGCACAAGACAGTGGTTTCGCACAACACAGTGGTTTCTCACAAGACAGTGGTTTCTCACAAGACAGTGGTTTCTCACAAGACAGTGGTTTCGCACAAGACAGTGGTTTCGCACAAGACAGTGGTTTCGCACAAGACAGTGGTTTCGCACAAGACAGTGGTTTCGCACAAGACAGTAGTTTCGCACAAGAGAGTGGTTTCGCACAAGATTGTGGTTTCGCACAAAACAGTGGTTTCGCACATGACAGTGGTTTCGCACATGACAGTGGTTTCGCACATGACAGTGCTTTCGCACATGACAGTGGTATAGCACAAGACAGTGGTATAGCACAAGACAGTGGTTTCGCACAAGACAGTGGTTTCGCACAAGACAGTGGTTTCGCACAAGACAGTGGTTTCGCACTAGACAGTGGTTTCGCACAATAGTTTGTTTCGCACTAGACAGTGGTTTCACACAAGACATTGGTTTCGTACAAGACAGAGGTTTCGCATGAGACAGTGGTTTCGCACAGTTGAGTGGTTTCACAAAGGTGAGTGGTTTCGCACACGTGAATGGTTTCGCACATGACAGTGGTTTGGCACGGGACAGTGGTGTCACACAATACAGTGGTTTCGCACAAAACAGTGGTTTCGCACAAAATAGTGGTTTCGCATATGACAGTGGTTTCGCACATGGCAAAGGTTTCGCACAAGGCAGTGGTTTCGCACAAGACAGTGGTTTCGCACAAGACAGTGGTTTCTCACAAGACAGTGGTTTCGCACATGACAGTGGTTTCACACATGACATTGGTTTCACACATGACAGTGTTTTAGCACAAGACAGTGTTTTCACACAAGACAGTGGTTTCACACAAGACAGTGGTTTCACACAAGACAGTGGTTTCGCACTTGACAGTGGTTTCGCACTTGACAGTGGTTTCGCACATTACAGTCTTTTCACACAAGACAGTGTTTTTGCACATGACAGTGTTTTCACACAAGACAGTGTTTTCACACAAGACAGTGGTTTCGCACAAGACAGTGGTTTCGCACAAGACAGTGGTTTCGCACAAGACAGTGGTTTCGCACAAGACAGTGGTTTCGCACAAGACAGTGGTTTCGTACAAGACAGTGGTTTCGTACAAGACAGTGGTTTCGTACAAGACAGTGGTTTCGTACAAGACATTGGTTTCGCACAAGACAGTGGTTACGCACAAGAAAGTGGTCTCGCACATGACAGTGGTCTCGCACATGACACTGGTCTCGCACATGACACAGGTTTCGCACATGACACAGGTTTCGCACATGACACAGGTTTCGCACATGACAGTGGTTTCGCACATGACAGAGGTTTCGCACAAGACAGAGGTTTCGCACAAGACAGTGGTTTCGCACAGTTGAGTGGTTTCGCAAAGGTGAGTGGTTTCGCAAAGGTGAGTGGTTTCACACAGGTGAGTGGTTTCACACAGGTGAGTGGTTTCACACAGGTGAGTGGTTTCACACAGGTGAGTGGTTTCACACAGGTGAGTGGTTTCGCACATGACAGTGGTTTGGCACGGGACAGTGGCTTCGCACAAGACAGTGGCTTCGCACAAGACAGTGGTTTCGCACAAGACAGTGGTTTCGCACAAGACAGTGGTTTCGCACAAGACAGTGGTTTCGCACAAGACAGTGGTTTCGCACAAGACAGTGGTTTCGCACAAGACAGTGGTTTCGCACAAGACAGTGGTTTCGCCCAAGACAGTGGTTTCGCACAAGACAGTGGTTTCGCACAAGACAGTGGTTTCGCACAAGACAGTGGTTTCGCACAGGTTAGTGGTTTTGCACAGGACAGTGGTTTCGCACAGGACAGTGGTTTCGCACAGGACAGTGGTTTCGCACAGGACAGTGGTTTCGCACAGGTGAGTGGTTTCGCACGTGACAGTAGTTTCGCACATGACAGTAGTTTCGCACATGACAGTGGTTTCGCACAAGACAGTGGTTTCGCACAAGACAGTGGTTTCGCACAAGACAGTGGTTTCGCACAAGACAGTGGTTTCGCACAAGACAGTGGTTTCGCACAAGACAGTGGTTTCGCACAAGACAGTGGTTTCGTACAAGACAGTGGTTTCGCACAAGACAGTGGTTTCGCACAAGACAGTGGTTTCGCACAAGTCATTGGTTTCGCACAAGACAGTGGTTTCGCACAGGAGTGTTGTTTCGCACTAGACATTGGTTTCGCTGATGACAGTGGTTTCGCACAAGACAGTGGTTTCGCACGAGACAGTGGTTTCGCACGAGACAGTGGTTTCGCACGAGACAGTGGTTTCGCACGAGACAGTGGTTTCGCACGAGACAGTGGTTTCGCACGTGAGAGTGGTTTCGCACGAGAGAGTGGTTTCGCACGAGAGAGTGGTTTCGCACGAGAGAGTGGTTTCGCACGAGAGAGTGGTTTCGCACGAGAGAGTGGTTTCGCACGAGAGAGTGGTTTCGCACGAGACAGTGATTTCGCACGAGACAGTGGTTTCGCACGAGACAGTGGTTTCGCACAGTTGAGTGGTTTCGCAAAGGTGAGTGGTTTCGCACATTACAGTGGTTTCGCACAAGACAGTGTTTTCGCACAAGACAGTGGTTTCGTACAAGACAGTGGTTTCGTACAAGACAGTGGTTTCGTACAAGACAGTGGTTTCGCACATTGCAATGGTTTTGTACAAGACAGTGTTTTCGCACATGACAGTGGTTTCACAAATGACAGTGATTTTGGACAAGACAGTGGTTTCATAAATGACAGTGTTTTCGCACAAGACAGTGGTTTCACAAATGACAGTGTTTTCGCACAAGACAGTGTTTTCGCACAAGACAGTGGTTTCGCACAAGACAGTGGTTTCGCACAAGACAGTGGTTTCGCACAAGACAGTGGTTTCGCACAAGACAGTGGTTTCGCACAAGACAGTGGTTTCGCACAAGACAGTGGTTTCGCACAAGACAGTGGTTTCGCACAAGACAGTGGTTTCGCACAAGAGAGTGGTTTCGCACAAGATTGTGGTTTCGCACAAAACAGTGGTTTCGCACATGACAGTGGTTTTGCACATGACAGTGGTTTCGCACATGACAGTGCTTTCGCACATGACAGTGTTTTCGCACAAGACACTGTTTTTGCACGAGACAGTGGTTTCGCACGAGACAGTGGTTTCGCACAAGGCAGTGATTTCGCACGAGACAGTGGTTTCGCACAGTTGAGTGGTTTCGCAAAGGTGAGTGGTTTCGCACATTACAGTGGTTTCGCACATTACTGTGGTTTCGCACAAGACAGTGGTTTCGCACAAGACAGTGGTTTCGTACAAGACAGTGGTTTCGTACAAGACAGTGGTTTCGTACAAGACAGTGGTTTCGCACATTGCAATGGTTTTGTACAAGAAAGTGTTTTCGCACATGACAGTGGTTTCACAAATGACAGTGTTTTCGCACAAGACAGTGGTTTCACAAATGACAGTGTTTTCGCACAAGACAGTGTTTTCGCACAAGACAGTGTTTTCGCACAAGACAGTGTTTTCGCACAAGACAGTGGTTTCGCACAAGACAGTGGTTTCGCACAAGACAGTGGTTTCGCACAAGACAGTGGTTTCGCACAAGACAGTGGTTTCGCACAAGACAGTGGTTTCTCACAAGACAGTGGTTTCTCACAAGACAGTGGTTTCTCACAAGACAGTGGTTTCGCACAAGACAGTGGTTTCGCACAAGACAGTGGTTTCGCACAAGACAGTGGTTTCGCACAAGACAGTGGTTTCGCACAAGACAGTGGTTTCGCACAAGACAGTGGTTTCGCACAAGATTGTGGTTTCGCACAAAACAGTGGTTTCGCACATGACAGTGGTTTCGCACATGACAGTGGTTTCGCACATGACAGTGGTTTCGCACATGACAGTGCTTTCGCACATGACAGTGGTATAGCACAAGACAGTGGTATAGCACAAGACAGTGGTTTCGCACAAGACAGTGGTTTCGCACAAGACAGTGGTTTCGCACAAGACAGTGGTTTCGCACTAGACAGTGGTTTCGCACAATAGTTTGTTTCGCACTAGACAGTGGTTTCACACAAGACATTGGTTTCGCACAAAACAATCGTTTCGCACGAGACAGTGGTTTCGTACAAGACAGTGGTTTCGCATGAGACAGTGGTTTCGCACAGTTGAGTGGTTTCACAAAGGTGAGTGGTTTCGCACACGTGAATGGTTTCGCACGTGACAGTGGTTTGGCACGGGACAGTGGTGTCACACAATACAGTGGTTTCGCACAAAACAGTGGTTTCGCACAAAATAGTGGTTTCGCATATGACAGTGGTTTCGCACATGGCAAAGGTTTCGCACAAGACAGTGGTTTCGCACAAGACAGTGGTTTCGCACAAGACAGTGGTTTCGCATGTGAGAGTGGTTTCGCACGAGAGAGTGGTTTCGCACGAGAGAGTGGTTTCGCACGAGAGAGTGGTTTCGCACGAGAGAGTGGTTTCGCACGAGACAGTGATTTCGCACGAGACAGTGGTTTCGCACGAGACAGTGGTTTCGCACAGTTGAGTGGTTTCGCAAAGGTGAGTGGTTTCGCACATTACAGTGGTTTCGCACAAGACAGTGGTTTCGCACAAGACAGTGGTTTCGTACAAGACAGTGGTTTCGTACAAGACAGTGGTTTCGTACAAGACAGTGGTTTCGCACATTGCAATGGTTTTGTACAAGACAGTGTTTTCGCACATGACAGTGGTTTCACAAATGACAGTGTTTTCGCACAAGACAGTGGTTTCATAAATGACAGTGTTTTCGCACAAGACAGTGTTTTCGCACAAGACAGTGTTTTCGCACAAGACAGTGTTTTCGCACAAGACAGTGTTTTCGCACAAGACAGTGGTTTCGCACAAGACAGTGGTTTCGCACAAGACAGTGGTTTCGCACAAGACAGTGGTTTCGCACAAGACAGTGGTTTCGCACAAGACAGTGGTTTCGCACAAGACAGTGGTTTCGCACAAGACAGTGGTTTCGCACAAGACAGTGGTTTCGCACAAGACAGTGGTTTCGCACAAGACAGTGGTTTCGCACAAGACAGTGGTTTCGCACAAGACAGTGGTTTCTCACAAGACAGTGGTTTCGCACAAGACAGTGGTTCCGCACAAGACAGTGGTTTCGCACAAGACAGTGGTTTCGCACAAGACAGTGGTTCCGCACAAGACAGTGGTTTCGCACAAGACAGTGGTTCCGCACAAGACAGTGGTTTCGCACAAGACAGTGGTTTCGCACAAGACAGTGGTTTCGCACAAGAGAGTGGTTTCGCACAAGACAGTGGTTTCGCACATGACAGTGGTTTTGCACATGACAGTGGTTTCGCACATGACAGTGCTTTCGCACATGACAGTGTTTTCGCACGAGACAGTGTTTTCGCACGAGACAGTGTTTTCGCACGAGACAGTGGTTTCGCACGAGACAGTGGTTTCGCACGAGGCAGTGATTTCGCACAGTTGAGTGGTTTCGCAAAGGTGAGTGGTTTCGCACATTACAGTGGTTTCGCACATTACTGTGGTTTCGCACAAGACAGTGGTTTCGCACAAGACAGTGGTTTCGTACAAGACAGTGGTTTCGTACAAGACAGTGGTTTCGTACAAGACAGTGGTTTCGCACATTGCAATGGTTTTGTACAAGACAGTGTTTTCGCACATGACAGTGGTTTCACAAATGACAGTGTTTTCGCACAAGACAGTGGTTTCATAAATGACAGTGTTTTCGCACAAGACAGTGGTTTCACAAATGACAGTGTTTTCGCACAAGACAGTGTTTTCGCACAAGACAGTTGTTTCGCACAAGACAGTGGTTTCGCACAAGACAGTGGTTTCGCACAAGACAGTGGTTTCGCACAAGACAGTGGTTTCGCACAAGACAGTGGTTTCGCACAAGACAGTGGTTTCGCACAAGACAGTGGTTTCGCACAAGACAGTGGTTTCGCACAAGACAGTGGTTTCGCACAAGACAGTGGTTTCGCACAAGACAGTGGTTTCGCACAAGACAGTGGTTTCTCACAAGACAGTGGTTTCGCACAAGACAGTGGTTTCGCACAAGACAGTGGTTTCGCACAAGACAGTGGTTTCGCACAAGACAGTGGTTTCGCACAAGAGAGTGGTTTCGCACAAGATTGTGGTTTCGCACAAAACAGTGGTTTCGCACATGACAGTGGTTTTGCACATGACAGTGGTTTCGCACATGACAGTGCTTTCGCACATGACAGTGTTTTCGCACAAGACAGTGTTTTCGCACGAGACAGTGGTTTCGCACGAGACAGTGGTTTCGCACGAGGCAGTGATTTCGCACGAGACAGTGGTTTCGCACAGTTGAGTGGTTTCGCAAAGGTGAGTGGTTTCGCACATTACAGTGGTTTCGCACATTACTGTGGTTTCGCACAAGACAGTGGTTTCGCACAAGACAGTGGTTTCGCACAAGACAGTGGTTTCGTACAAGACAGTGGTTTCGTACAAGACAGTGGTTTCGTACAAGACAGTGGTTTCGCACATTGCAATGGTTTTGTACAAGAAAGTGTTTTCGCACATGACAGTGGTTTCACAAATGACAGTGTTTTCGCACAAGACAGTGGTTTCACAAATGACAGTGTTTTCGCACAAAACAGTGTTTTCGCACAAGACAGTGTTTTCGCACAAGACAGTGTTTTCGCACAAGACAGTGTTTTCGCACAAGACAGTGTTTTCGCACAAGACAGTGTTTTCGCACAAGACAGTGGTTTCGCACAAGACAGTGGTTTCGCACAAGACAGTGGTTTCGCACAAGACAGTGGTTTCGCACAAGACAGTGGTTTCGCACAAGACAGTGGTTTCGCACAAGACAGTGGTTTCGCACAAGACAGTGGTTTCTCACAAGACAGTGGTTTCTCACAAGACAGTGGTTTCTCACAAGACAGTGGTTTCTCACAAGACAGTGGTTTCGCACAAGACAGTGGTTTCGCACAAGACAGTGGTTTCGCACAAGACAGTGGTTTCGCACAAGACAGTGGTTTCGCACAAAACAGTGGTTTCGCACATGACAGTGGTTTCGCACATGACAGTGGTTTCGCACATGACAGGGGTTTCGCACATGACAGTGCTTTCGCACATGACAGTGGTATAGCACAAGACAGTGGTATAGCACAAGACAGTGGTTTCGCACAAGACAGTGGTTTCGCACAAGACAGTGGTTTCGCACAAGACAGTGGTTTCGCACTAGACAGTGGTTTCGCACAATAGTTTGTTTCGCACTAGACAGTGGTTTCACACAAGACATTGGTTTCGCACAAAACAATCGTTTCGCACGAGACAGTGGTTTCGTACAAGACAGTGGTTTCGCATGAGACAGTGGTTTCGCACAGTTGAGTGGTTTCACAAAGGTGATTGGTTTCGCACACGTGAATGGTTTCGCACGTGACAGTGGTTTGGCACGGGACAGTGGTGTCACACAATACAGTGGTTTCGCACAAAACAGTGGTTTCGCACAAAATAGTGGTTTCGCATATGACAGTGGTTTCGCACATGGCAAAGGTTTCGCACAAGACAGTGGTTTCGCACAAGACAGTGGTTTCGCACAAGACAGTGGTTTCTCACAAGACAGAGGTTTCGCACATGACAGTGGTTTCACACATGACATTGGTTTCACACATGACAGTGTTTTCACACAAGACAGTGGTTTCACACAAGACAGTGGTTTCACACAAGACAGTGGTTTCACACAAGACAGTGGTTTCACACAAGACAGTGGTTTCGCACAAGACAGTGGTTTCGCACTTGACAGTGGTTTCGCACATTACAGTGTTTTCACACAAGACAGTGTTTTTGCACATGACAGTGTTTTCACACAAGACAGTGGTTTCGCACAAGACAGTGGTTTCGCACAAGACAGTGGTTTCGCACAGGACAGTGGTTTTGCACAGGACAGTGGTTTCGCACAGGACAGTGGTTTCGCACAGGACAGTGGTTTCGCACAGGTGAGTGGTTTCGCACGTGACAGTAGTTTCGCACATGACAGTAGTTTCGCACATGACAGTGGTTTCGCACAAGACAGTGGTTTCGCACAAGACAGTGGTTTCGCACAAGACAGTGGTTTCGCACAAGACAGTGGTTTCGCACAAGACAGTGGTTTCGCACAAGACAGTGGTCTCGCACAAGACAGTGGTCTCGCACAAGACAGTGGTCTCGCACAAGACAGTGGTCTCGCACAAGACAGTGGTCTCGCACAAGACAGTGGTTTCGCACAAGACAGTATTTTGGCACAAGACAGTGGTTTCGCACAAGACAGTGGTTTCGCACAAGAGAGTGGTTTTCGCACATGCCAGTGGTTTCGCACATGACAGTGGTTTCGCACATGACAGTGGTTTCGCACATGACAGTGGTTTCGCACATGGCAGTGGTTTCGCACATGGCAGTGGTTTCGCACAAGACAGTGGTTTCGCACAAGACAGTGGTTTTTGCACAAGACAGTGGTTTTCGCACAAGACAGTGGTTTCGCACAAGACAGTGGTTTCGCACATGACAGTGGTTTCGCACATGACAGTGGTTTCGCACATGACAGTGGTTTCGCACATGACAGTGGTTTCACACATAGCAGTGGTTCGCACAAGACAGTGGTTTCGCACAAGACAGTGGTTTCGCACAAGACAGTGGTTTCGCACAAGACAGTGGTTTCGCACAAGACAGTGGTTTCGCACTAGACAGTGGTTTCGCACAATAGTGTTGTTTCGCACAAGACATTGGTTTCGCACAACACAGTGGTTTCGCACAACACAGTGGTTTCGCACATTTGAGTGGTTTCGCAAAGGTGAGTGGTTTCGCACAGGTGAGTGACTTTGCACATGAGAGTGGTTTTGCACAAGACAGTGGTTTCGCACAAAATAGTTGTTTCGCACATGACAGTGGTTTCGCACATGGCAATCGTTTCGCACAAGGCAGTGGTTTTGCACAAGACGGTGGTTTCGCACATGACAGTTGTTTCACACATGACAGTGTTTTCGCACAAGAAAGTGGTTTCGCACAAGACAGTGGTTTCGCACAAGACAGTGGTTTCGCACAAGACAGTGGTTTTGCACAAGACAGTGGTTTCGCACAAGACAGTGGTTTCGCACAAGGCAGTGGTTTCGCACAAGACAGTGGTTTCGCACAAGACAGTGGTTTCGCACAAGACAGTGGTTTCGCAAAAGACAGTGGTTTCGCACAAGACAGTGGTTTCGCACAAGACAGTGGTTTAGCACAAGAGTTTTGTTTCGCACTAGACAGTAGTTCGCTGATGACAGTGGTTTTGCACCAGACAGTGGTTTTGCACCAGACAGTGGTTTTGCACAAGCCAGTGGTTTTGCACAAGACAATGGTATTGCACGTAACATATGGTTTCGCACGAGACAGTGGTTTCGCACGAGACAGTGGTTTCGCACGAGACAGTGGTTTCGCACGAGACAGTGGTTTCGCACGAGACAGTAGTTTCGCACAAGACAGTGGTTTCGCACAGTTGAGTGGTTTCGCAAAGGTGAGTGGTTTCGCAAAGGTGAGTGGTTTCGCAAAGGTGAGTGGTTTCGCAAATGTGAGTGGTTTCGCACATATCAGTGGTTTCGCACAAGACAGTGGTTTCGCACAAGACAGTGGTTTCGCACAAGACAGTGGTTTCGCACAAGACAGTGTTTTCGCACAAGACAGTGTTTTCGCACAAGACAGTGGTTTCGCAGAAGACAGTGGTTTCGCAGAAGACAGTGGTTTCGCAGAAGACAGTGGTTTCGCAGAAGACAGTGGTTTCGCAGAAGACAGTGGTTTCGCAGAAGACAGTGGTTTCGCAGAAGACATTGGTTTCGCAGAAGACATTGGTTTCGCAGAAGACAGTGGTTTCGCAGAAGACAGTGGTTTCGCAGAAGACAGTGGTTTCGCAGAAGACAGTGGTGTCGCAGAAGACAGTGGTTTCGCACAAGACAGTGGTTTCGCACAAGACAGTGGTTTCGCACAAGACAGTGGTTTCGCACTAGACAGTGGTTTCGCACTAGACAGTGGTTTCGCACTAGACAGTGGTTTCGCACAAGACAGTGGTTTCGCACAAGACAGTGGTTTCGCACAAGACAGTGGTTTCGCACAAGACAGTGGTTTCGCACAAGACAGTGTTTTCGCACAAGACAGTGGTTTCGCACAAGACAGTGGTTTCGCACAAGACAGTGGTTTCGCTCAAGACAGTGGTTTCGCACAAGACAGTGGTTTCGCACAAGACAGTGGTTTCGCTCAAGACAGTGGTTTCGCACAAGACAGTGGTTTCGCACAAGACAGATGTTTCGCACAAGACAGTGGTTTCGCACTAGACCGTGGTTTCGCACAATAGTTTGTTTCGCACTAGACAGTGGTTTCATACAAGACATTGGTTTCGCACAAAACAGTGGTTTCGCACGAGACAGTGGTTTCGCACAAGACAGTGGTTTCGCACAAGACAGTGGTTTCGCACGAGACAGTGGTTTCGCACGAGACAGTGGTTTCGCACGAGACAGTGGTTTCGCACGAGACAGTGGTTTCACAAAGGTGAGTGTTTTTGCACAGGTGAATGGTTTCGTACATGACAGTGGTTTGGCACGGGACAGTGGTGTCGCACAAGACAGTGGTTTCGCACAAAACAGTGGTTTCGCACAAAACAGTGGTTTCGCACATGACAGTGGTTTCGCACATGGCAAAGGTTTCGCACATGGGAAAGGTTTCGCACAAGACAGTGGTTTTGCACAAGACAGTGGTTTCGACATGACAGTGGTTTCACACATGAGAGTGTTTTAGCACAAGACAGTGTTTTCACACAAGACAGTGGTTTCGCACAAGACAGTGGGTTCGCACAAGACAATGGTCTCGCACATGACAATGGTTTCGTACATGACAGTGGATTCGCACAAGACAGTGGTTTCACACAAGACAGTGGTTTCGCACAAGACAGTGGTTTCGCACAAGACAGTGGTTTCGCACAAGACAGTGGTTTCGCACAAGACAGTGGTTTCGCACAAGACAGTGGTTTCGCACAAGACAGTGGTTTCGCACAAGACAGTGGTTTCGCACAAGACAGTGGTTTCGCACAAGACAGTGGTTTGACAGTGGTTTCGCATATGACAGTGGTTTCGCACAAGACAGTGGTTTCGCACAAGACAGTGGTTTCGCACAAGACAGTGGTTTCGCACAAGACAGTGGTTTCGCACAAGACAGAGGTTTCGCACAAGACAGAGGTTTCGCACAAGACAGAGGTTTCGCACAAGACAGAGGTTTCGCACAAGACAGAGGTCTCGCACAAGACAGAGGTCTCGCACAAGACAGTGGTCTCGCACAAGACAGTGGTCTCGCACAAGACAGTGGTCTCGCACAAGACAGTGGTCTCGCACAAGACAGTGGTCTCGCACAAGACAGTGGTCTCGCACAAGACAGTGGTCTCGCACAAGACAGTGGTCTCGCACAAGACAGTGGTCTCGCACAAGACAGTGGTCTCGCACAAGACAGTGGTCTCGCACAAGACAGTGGTCTCGCACAAGACCTTGGTTTCGCACAAGACAGTGGTTTCGCACAAGACAGTATTTTGGCACAAGACAGTGGTTTCGCACAAGACAGTGGTTTCGCACAAGACAGTGGTTTTGCACAAGACAGTGGTTTTCGCACATGCCAGTGGTTTCGCACATGACAGTGGTTTCGCACATGACAGTGGTTTCGTACATGACAGTGGTTTCGCACATTACAGTGGTTTCGCTCATGGCAGTGGTTTCGCACATGGCAGTGGTTTCGCACAAGACAGTGGTTTCGCACAAGACAGTGGTTTTTGCACAAGACAGTGGTTTTCGCACAAGACAGTGGTTTCGCACAAGACAGTGGTTTCGCACATGACAGTGGTTTCGCACATGACAGTGGTTTCGCACATGACAGTGGTTTCGCACATGACAGTGGTTTCACACATAGCAGTGGTTCGCACAAGACAGTGGTTTCGCACAAGACAGTGGTTCTGCACAAGACAGTGGTTTCGCACAAGACAGTGGTTTCGCACTGGACAGTGGTTTCGCACAATAGTGTTGTTTCGCACTAGACAGTGGTTTTGCACAAGACAGTGGTTTCGCACATCACAGTGGTTTCGCACAGTTGAGTGGTTTCGCAAAGGTGAGTGTTTTCGCACAGGTGAGTGGCTTTGCACATGAGAGTGGTTTTGCACAAGACAGTGGTTTCGCACAAAATAGTTGTTTCGCACTTGACAGTGGTTTCGCACATGGCAATCGTTTCGCACAAGGTAGTGGTTTTGCACAAGACGGTGGTTTCGCACATGACAGTTGTTTCACACATGACAGTGTTTTCGCACAAGAAAGTGGTTTCGCACAAGACAGTGGTTTCGCACAAGACAGTGGTTTCGCACAAGACAGTGGTTTCGCACAAGGCAGTGGTTTCGCACAAGACAGTGGTTTCGCACAAGGCAGTGGTTTCGCACAAGACAGTGGTTTCGCACAAGGCAGTGGTTTCGCACAAGACAGTGGTTTCGCACAAGGCAGTGGTTTCGCACAAGACAGTGGTTTCGCACAAGACAGTGGTTTAGCACAAGAGTTTTGTTTCGCACTAGACAGTAGTTCGCTGATGACAGTGGTTTTGCACCAGACAGTGGTTTTGCACAAGCCGGTGGTTTTGCACAAGACAATGGTATTGCACGAAACATATGGTTTCGCACGAGACAGTGGTTTCGCACGAGACAGTGGTTTCGCACGAGACAGTGGTTTCGCACGAGACAGTAGTTTCGCACAAGACAGTGGTTTCGCACAGTTGAGTGGTTTCGCAAAGGTGAGTGGTTTCGCAAAGGTGAGTGGTTTCGCACATATCAGTGGTTTCGCACAAGACAGTGGTTTCGCACAAGACAGTGGTTTCGTACAAGACAGTGGTTTCGCACAAGACAGTGGTTTCGCACATTGCAATGGTTTCGTACAAGACAGTGTTTTCGCACATGACAGTGGTTTCACAAATGACAGTGTTTTCGCACAAGACAGTGGTTTCGCAGAAGACAGTGGTTTCGCAGAAGACAGTGGTTTCGCAGAAGACAGTGGTTTCGCAGAAGAATGTGGTTTCGCAGAAGACAGTGGTTTCGCAGAAGACAGTGGTTTCGCAGAAGACAGTGGTTTCGCAGAAGACAGTGGTTTCGCAGAAGACAGTGGTTTCGCAGAAGACAGTGGTTTCGCAGAAGACAGTGGTTTCGCAGAAGACAGTGGTTTCGCAGAAGACAGTGGTTTCGCAGAAGACAGTGGTTTCGCAGAAGACAGTGGTTTCGCAGAAGACATTGGTTTCGCAGAAGACAGTGGTTTCGCAGAAGACAGTGGTTTCGCAGAAGACAGTGGTTTCGCAGAAGACAGTGGTTTCGCAGAAGACAGTGGTTTCGCAGAAGACAGTGGTTTCGCAGAAGACAGTGGTTTCGCAGAAGACAGTGGTTTCGCAGAAGACAGTGGTTTCGCAGAAGACAGTGGTTTCGCAGAAGACAGTGGTGTCGCACAAGACAGTGGTTTCGCACAAGACAGTGGTTTCGCACAAGACAGTGGTTTCGCACAAGACAGTGGTTTCGCACAAAACAGTGGTTTCGCACTAGACAGTGGTTTCGCACAAGACAGTGGTTTCGCACAAGACAGTGGTTTCGCACAAGACAGTGGTTTCGCACAAGACAGTGGTTTCGCACAAGACAGTGGTTTCGCACAAGACAGTGGTTTCGCACAAGATAGTGGTTTCGCACAAGACAGTGGTTTCGCACAAGACAGTGGTTTCGCACAAGACAGTGGTTTCGCACAAGACAGTGGTTTCGCTCAAGCGCAGTGGTTTCGCACAAGACAGATGTTTCGCACAAGACAGTGGTTTCGCACTAGACCGTGGTTTCGCACAATAGTTTGTTTCGCACTAGACAGTGGTTTCACACAAGACATTGGTTTCGCACAAAACAGTGGTTTCGCACGAGACAGTCGTTTCGCACAAGACAGTGGTTTCGCACGAGACAGTGGTTTCGCACGAGACAGTGGTTTCGCACGAGACAGTGGTTTCGCACGAGACAGTGGTTTCGCACAGTTGAGTGGTTTCACAAAGGTGAGTGTTTTTGCACAGGTGAATGGTTTCGCACATGACAGTGGTTTGGCACGGGACAGTGGTGTCGCACAAGACAGTGGTTTCGCACAAAACAGTGGTTTCGCACAAAACAGTGGTTTCGCACATGACAGTGGTTTCGCACATGGCAAAGGTTTCGCACATGGGAAAGGTTTCGCACAAGACAGTGGTTTTGCACAAGACAGGGGTTTCGAACATGACAGTGGTTTCACACATGAGAGTGTTTTAGCACAAGACAGTGTTTTCACACAAGACAGTGGTTTCGCACAAGACAGTGGTTTCGCACAAGACAATGGTCTCGCACATGACAATGGTTTCGTACATGACAGTGGTTTCGCACAAGACAGTGGTTTCACACAAGACAATGGTTTCGCACAAGACAGTGGTTTCGCACAAGACAGTGGTTTCGCACAAGACAGTGGTTTCACACAAGACAGTGGTTTCACACAAGACAGTGGTTTCGCACTAGACAGTGGTTTCGCACTTGACAGTGGTTTCGCACATGACAGTGGTTTCGCACATGACAGTGGTTTCGCACATAACAGTGATTTCGCACAAGACAGTGTTTTCGCACAAGACAGTGGTTTTGCACAAGACAGTGGTTTTGCACAAGAGAGTGGTTTTGCACAAGACAGTGGTTTCGCACAAGACAGTGGTTTCACACAAGACAGTGGTTTCACACAAGACAGTGGTTTCACACAAGACAGTGGTTTCGCACAAGACAGTGGTTTCGCACAAGACAGTGGTTTCGCACAAGACAGTGGTTTCGCACATTGCAATGGTTTTGTACAAGACAGTGGTTTCGCACATGACAGTGGTTTCACAAATGACAGTGTTCTCGCACAAGACAGTGGTTTCGCACAAGAGTGTGGTTTCGCACAAGACAGTGGTTTCGCACAAGACAGTGGTTTCGCACAAGACAGTGGTTTTTACAAGACAGTGGTTTTTACAAGACAGTGGTTTCGCACAAGACAGTGGTTTCGCACAAGACAGTGGTTTCGCACTAGACAGTGGTTTCGCACAATAGTTTGTTTCGCACTAGACATTGGTTTCACGCAAGACATTGGTTACGCACAAAACAGTGGTTTCTCACGAGACAGTGGTTTCGCACGAGACAGTGATTTCGCACGAGACAGTGGTTCGCACGAGACAGTGGTTTTGCATGAGACAGTGGTTTCGCACAGTTGAGTGGTTTCGCACAGGTGAGTGGTTTCGCACATGACAGTGGTTTGGCACGGGACAGTGGTGTCGCACAAGAGAGTGGTTTCGCACAGAACAGTGGTTTCGCACTAAATAGTGGTTTCGCATAAGACAGTGGTTTCGCACATGGCAAAGGTTTCGCAGAAGACAGTGGTTTCGCACTAGTCATTGATTTCGCAAAAGACAGTGGTTTCGCAAAAGAGAGTGGTTTCGCACAAGAGTGTTGTTTCGCACTAGACAGTGGTTTCGCTGATGACAGTGGTTTCGCACAAGACAGTGGTTTCGCACATTGCAATGGTTTTGTACAAGACAGTGGTTTCGCACATGACAGTGGTTTCACAAATGACAGTGTTTTCGCACAAGACTGTGGTTTCGCACAAGACTGTGGTTTCGCACAAGACAGTGGTTTCGCACAAGACAGTGGTTTCGCACAAGACAGTGGTTTCGCACAAGACAGTGGTTTCGCACAAGACAGTGGTTTCGCACAAGACAGTGGTTTCGCACAAGACAGTGGTTTCGCACAAGACAGTGGTTTCGCACAAGACAGTGGTATTGCACAAGACAGTGGTATTGCACAAGACAGTGGTTTCGCACATGAGAGTGGTTTCGCACATGACAGTGGTTTCGCACATGACAGTGGTTTCGCACATGACAGTGCTTTCGCTCAAGACAGTGCTTTCGCACAAGACAGTGGTATCGCACAAGACAGTGGTTTCGCACAAGACAGTGGTTTCGCACAAGACAGTGGTTTCGCACAAGACAGTGGTTTCGCACAAGACAGTGGTTTCGCACAATAGTTTGTTTCGCACTAGACATTGGTTTCACACAAGACATTGGTTACGCACAAAACAGTGGTTTCGCACGAGAGAGAGGTTTCACACGAGACAGTGGTTTTGCAGGAGACAGTGGTTTCGCACAGTTGAGTGGATTCGCAAAGGTGAGTGGATTCGCACAGGTGTGTGGTTTCACACATGACAGTGGTTTGGCACGTGACAGTGGTGTCGCACAAGACAGTGGCTTCGCACAAGACAGTGGTTTCGCAAAATACAGTGGTTTCGCACGAGACAGAGGTTTCGCACAAGACAGAGGTTTCGCACAAGACAGAGGTTTCGCACAAGACAGAGGTTTCGCACAAGACAGAGGTTTCGCACAAGACAGTGGTTTCGCACAGTTGAGTGGTTTCGCACAGTTGAGTGGTTTCGCACAGTTGAGTGGTTTCGCAAAGGTGAGTGGTTTCACACAGGTGAGTGGTTTCACACAGGTGAGTGGTTTCACACAGGTGAGTGGTTTCACACAGGTGAGTGGCTTCACACAGGTGAGTGGTTTCACACAGGTGAGTGGCTTCACACAGGTGAGTGGTTTCACACAGGTGAGTGGTTTCACACAGGTGAGTGGTTTCACACAGGTGAGTGGTTTCACACAGGTGAGTGGTTTCGCACATGACAGTGGTTTGGCACGGGACAGTGGCTTCGCACAAGACAGTGGCTTCGCACAAGACAGTGGTTTCGCACAAGACAGTGGTTTCGCACAAGACAGTGGTTTCGCACAAGACAGTGGTTTCGCACAAGACAGTGGTTTCGCACAAGACAGTGGTTTTGCACAAGACAGTGGTTTCGCACAAGACAGTGGTTTCGCCAAAGACAGTGGTTTCGCAAAAGACAGTGGTTTCGCACAAGACAGTGGTTTCGCACAGGACAGTGGTTTCGCACAGGACAGTGGTTTCGCACAGGACAGTGGTTTCGCACAGGTGAGTGGTTTCGCACGTGACAGTAGTTTCGCACATGACAGTAGTTTCGCACATGACAGTGGTTTCGCACAAGACAGTGGTTTCGCACAAGACAGTGGTTTCGCACAAGACAGTGGTTTCGCACAAGACAGTGGTTTCACACAGGAGTGTTGTTTCGCACTAGACATTGGTTTCGCTGATGACAGTGGTTTCGCACAAGACAGTGGTTTCGCACGAGACAGTGGTTTCGCACGAGACAGTGGTTTCGCACGAGACAGTGGTTTCGCACGAGACAGTGGTTTCGCACGAGACAGTGGTTTCGCACGAGACAGTGGTTTCGCACATGAGAGTGGTTTCGCACGAGAGAGTGGTTTCGCACGAGAGAGTGGTATCGCACGAGAGAGTGGTATCGCACGAGACAGTGGTTTCGCACGAGACAGTGGTTTCGCACGAGACAGTGATTTCGCACGAGACAGTGGTTTCGCACAGTTGAGTGGTTTCGCAAAGGTGAGTGGTTTCGCACATTACAGTGGTTTCGCACATTACTGTGGTTTCGCACAAGACAGTGGTTTCGCACAAGACAGTGGTTTCGTACAAGACAGTGGTTTCGTACAAGACAGTGGTTTCGTACAAGACAGTGGTTTCGCACATTGCAATGGTTTTGTACAAGAAAGTGTTTTCGCACATGACAGTGGTTTCACAAATGACAGTGTTTTCGCACAAGACAGTGTTTTCGCACAAGACAGTGTTTTCGCACAAGACAGTGTTTTCGCACAAGACAGTGTTTTCGCACAAGACAGTGTTTTCGCACAAGACAGTGTTTTCGCACAAGACAGTGTTTTCGCACAAGACAGTGGTTTCGCACAAGACAGTGGTTTCGCACAAGACAGTGGTTTCGCACAAGACAGTGGTTTCGCACAAGACAGTGGTTTCGCACAAGACAGTGGTTTCGCACAACACAGTGGTTTCTCACAAGACAGTGGTTTCTCACAAGACAGTGGTTTCTCACAAGACAGTGGTTTCGCACAAGACAGTGGTTTCGCACAAGACAGTGGTTTCGCACAAGACAGTGGTTTCGCACAAGACAGTGGTTTCGCACAAGACAGTAGTTTCGCACAAGAGAGTGGTTTCGCACAAGATTGTGGTTTCGCACAAAACAGTGGTTTCGCACATGACAGTGGTTTCGCACATGACAGTGGTTTCGCACATGACAGTGCTTTCGCACATGACAGTGGTATAGCACAAGACAGTGGTATAGCACAAGACAGTGGTTTCGCACAAGACAGTGGTTTCGCACAAGACAGTGGTTTCGCACAAGACAGTGGTTTCGCACTAGACAGTGGTTTCGCACAATAGTTTGTTTCGCACTAGACAGTGGTTTCACACAAGACATTGGTTTCGCAAAAAACAATCGTTTCGCACGAGACAGTGGTTTCGTACAAGACAGAGGTTTCGCATGAGACAGTGGTTTCGCACAGTTGAGTGGTTTCACAAAGGTGAGTGGTTTCGCACACGTGAATGGTTTCGCACATGACAGTGGTTTGGCACGGGACAGTGGTGTCACACAATACAGTGGTTTCGCACAAAACAGTGGTTTCGCACAAAATAGTGGTTTCGCATATGACAGTGGTTTCGCACATGGCAAAGGTTTCGCACAAGGCAGTGGTTTCGCACAAGACAGTGGTTTCGCACAAGACAGTGGTTTCTCACAAGACAGTGGTTTCGCACATGACAGTGGTTTCACACATGACATTGGTTTCACACATGACAGTGTTTTAGCACAAGACAGTGTTTTCACACAAGACAGTGGTTTCACACAAGACAGTGGTTTCACACAAGACAGTGGTTTCGCACTTGACAGTGGTTTCGCACTTGACAGTGGTTTCGCACATTACAGTCTTTTCACACAAGACAGTGTTTTTGCACATGACAGTGTTTTCACACAAGACAGTGTTTTCACACAAGACAGTGGTTTCGCACAAGACAGTGGTTTCGCACAAGACAGTGGTTTCGCACAAGACAGTGGTTTCGCACAAGACAGTGGTTTCGCACAAGACAGTGGTTTCGTACAAGACAGTGGTTTCGTACAAGACAGTGGTTTCGTACAAGACAGTGGTTTCGTACAAGACATTGGTTTCGCACAAGACAGTGGTTACGCACAAGAAAGTGGTCTCGCACATGACAGTGGTCTCGCACATGACACTGGTCTCGCACATGACACAGGTTTCGCACATGACACAGGTTTCGCACATGACACAGGTTTCGCACATGACAGTGGTTTCGCACATGACAGAGGTTTCGCACAAGACAGAGGTTTCGCACAAGACAGTGGTTTCGCACAGTTGAGTGGTTTCGCAAAGGTGAGTGGTTTCGCAAAGGTGAGTGGTTTCACACAGGTGAGTGGTTTCACACAGGTGAGTGGTTTCACACAGGTGAGTGGTTTCACACAGGTGAGTGGTTTCACACAGGTGAGTGGTTTCGCACATGACAGTGGTTTGGCACGGGACAGTGGCTTCGCACAAGACAGTGGCTTCGCACAAGACAGTGGTTTCGCACAAGACAGTGGTTTCGCACAAGACAGTGGTTTCGCACAAGACAGTGGTTTCGCACAAGACAGTGGTTTCGCACAAGACAGTGGTTTCGCACAAGACAGTGGTTTCGCCCAAGACAGTGGTTTCGCACAAGACAGTGGTTTCGCACAAGACAGTGGTTTCGCACAAGACAGTGGTTTCGCACAGGTTAGTGGTTTTGCACAGGACAGTGGTTTCGCACAGGACAGTGGTTTCGCACAGGACAGTGGTTTCGCACAGGACAGTGGTTTCGCACAGGTGAGTGGTTTCGCACGTGACAGTAGTTTCGCACATGACAGTAGTTTCGCACATGACAGTGGTTTCGCACAAGACAGTGGTTTCGCACAAGACAGTGGTTTCGCACAAGACAGTGGTTTCGCACAAGACAGTGGTTTCGCACAAGACAGTGGTTTCGCACAAGACAGTGGTTTCGCACAAGACAGTGGTTTCGTACAAGACAGTGGTTTGGCACAAGACAGTGGTTTCGCACAAGACAGTGGTTTCGCACAAGTCATTGGTTTCGCACAAGACAGTGGTTTCGCACAGGAGTGTTGTTTCGCACTAGACATTGGTTTCGCTGATGACAGTGGTTTCGCACAAGACAGTGGTTTCGCACGAGACAGTGGTTTCGCACGAGACAGTGGTTTCGCACGAGACAGTGGTTTCGCACGAGACAGTGGTTTCGCACGAGACAGTGGTTTCGCACGTGAGAGTGGTTTCGCACGAGAGAGTGGTTTCGCACGAGAGAGTGGTTTCGCACGAGAGAGTGGTTTCGCACGAGAGAGTGGTTTCGCACGAGAGAGTGGTTTCGCACGAGAGAGTGGTTTCGCACGAGACAGTGATTTCGCACGAGACAGTGGTTTCGCACGAGACAGTGGTTTCGCACAGTTGAGTGGTTTCGCAAAGGTGAGTGGTTTCGCACATTACAGTGGTTTCGCACAAGACAGTGTTTTCGCACAAGACAGTGGTTTCGTACAAGACAGTGGTTTCGTACAAGACAGTGGTTTCGTACAAGACAGTGGTTTCGCACATTGCAATGGTTTTGTACAAGACAGTGTTTTCGCACATGACAGTGGTTTCACAAATGACAGTGATTTTGGACAAGACAGTGGTTTCATAAATGACAGTGTTTTCGCACAAGACAGTGGTTTCACAAATGACAGTGTTTTCGCACAAGACAGTGTTTTCGCACAAGACAGTGGTTTCGCACAAGACAGTGGTTTCGCACAAGACAGTGGTTTCGCACAAGACAGTGGTTTCGCACAAGACAGTGGTTTCGCACAAGACAGTGGTTTCGCACAAGACAGTGGTTTCGCACAAGACAGTGGTTTCTCACAAGACAGTGGTTTCGCACAAGACAGTGGTTTCGCACAAGACAGTGGTTTCGCACAAGACAGTGGTTTCGCACAAGACAGTGGTTTCGCACAAGACAGTGGTTTCGCACAAGACAGTGGTTTCGCACAAGACAGTGGTTTCGCACAAGACAGTGGTTTCGCACAAGAGAGTGGTTTCGCACAAGATTGTGGTTTCGCACAAAACAGTGGTTTTGCACATGACAGTGGTTTCGCACATGACAGTGGTTTCGCACATGACAGTGCTTTCGCACATGACAGTGTTTTCGCACAAGACACTGTTTTTGCACGAGACAGTGGTTTCGCACGAGACAGTGGTTTCGCACAAGGCAGTGATTTCGCACGAGACAGTGGTTTCGCACAGTTGAGTGGTTTCGCAAAGGTGAGTGGTTTCGCACATTACAGTGGTTTCGCACATTACTGTGGTTTCGCACAAGACAGTGGTTTCGCACAAGACAGTGGTTTCGTACAAGACAGTGGTTTCGTACAAGACAGTGGTTTCGTACAAGACAGTGGTTTCGCACATTGCAATGGTTTTGTACAAGAAAGTGTTTTCGCACATGACAGTGGTTTCACAAATGACAGTGTTTTCGCACAAGACAGTGGTTTCACAAATGACAGTGTTTTCGCACAAGACAGTGTTTTCGCACAAGACAGTGTTTTCGCACAAGACAGTGTTTTCGCACAAGACAGTGTTTTCGCACAAGACAGTGGTTTCGCACAAGACAGTGGTTTCGCACAAGACAGTGGTTTCGCACAAGACAGTGGTTTCGCACAAGACAGTGGTTTCGCACAAGACAGTGGTTTCTCACAAGACAGTGGTTTCTCACAAGACAGTGGTTTCGCACAAGACAGTGGTTTCGCACAAGACAGTGGTTTCGCACAAGACAGTGGTTTCGCACAAGACAGTGGTTTCGCACAAGACAGTGGTTTCGCACAAGACAGTGGTTTCGCACAAGATTGTGGTTTCGCACAAAACAGTGGTTTCGCACATGACAGTGGTTTCGCACATGACAGTGGTTTCGCACATGACAGTGGTTTCGCACATGACAGTGCTTTCGCACATGACAGTGGTATAGCACAAGACAGTGGTATAGCACAAGACAGTGGTTTCGCACAAGACAGTGGTTTCGCACAAGACAGTGGTTTCGCACAAGACAGTGGTTTCGCACTAGACAGTGGTTCCGCACAATAGTTTGTTTCGCACTAGACAGTGGTTTCACACAAGACATTGGTTTCGCACAAAACAATCGTTTCGCACGAGACAGTGGTTTCGTACAAGACAGTGGTTTCGCATGAGACAGTGGTTTCGCACAGTTGAGTGGTTTCACAAAGGTGAGTGGTTTCGCACACGTGAATGGTTTCGCACGTGACAGTGGTTTGGCACGGGACAGTGGTGTCACACAATACAGTGGTTTCGCACAAAACAGTGGTTTCGCACAAAATAGTGGTTTCGCATATGACAGTGGTTTCGCACATGGCAAAGGTTTCGCACAAGACAGTGGTTTCGCACAAGACAGTGGTTTCGCACAAGACAGTGGTTTCTCACAAGACAGTGGTTTCGCACATGACAGTGGTTTCACACATGACATTGGTTTCACACATGACAGTGTTTTAGCACAAGACAGTGTTTTCACACAAGACAGTGGTTTCACACAAGACAGTGGTTTCACACAAGACAGTGGTTTCGCACTTGACAGTGGTTTCGCACATTACAGTGTTTTCACACAAGACAGTGTTTTTGCACATGACAGTGTTTTCACACAAGACAGTGGTTTCGCACAAGACAGTGGTTTCGCACAAGACAGTGGTTTCGCACAAGACAGTGGTTTCGCACAAGACAGTGGTTTCGCACAAGACAGTGGTTTCGCACAAGACAGTGGTTTCGCACAGGACAGTGGTTTTGCACAGGACAGTGGTTTCGCACAGGACAGTGGTTTCGCACAGGACAGTGGTTTCGCACAGGTGAGTGGTTTCGCACGTGACAGTAGTTTCGCACATGACAGTAGTTTCGCACATGACAGTGGTTTCGCACAAGACAGTGGTTTCGCACAAGACAGTGGTTTCGCACAAGACAGTGGTTTCGCACAAGACAGTGGTTTCGCACAAGACAGTGGTTTCGTACAAGACAGTGGTTTCGCACAAGACAGTGGTTTCGCACAAGACAGTGGTTTCGCACAAGTCATTGGTTTCGCACAAGACAGTGGTTTCGCACAGGAGTGTTGTTTCGCACTAGACATTGGTTTCGCTGATGACAGTGGTTTCGCACAAGACAGTGGTTTCGCACAAGACAGTGGTTTCGCACGAGACAGTGGTTTCGCACGAGACAGTGGTTTCGCACGAGACAGTGGTTTCGCACGAGACAGTGGTTTCGCACGAGACAGTGGTTTCGCACTAGACAGTGGTTTCGCACGAGACAGTGGTTTCGCACGAGACAGTGGTTTCGCACGAGACAGTGGTTTCGCACGAGACAGTGGTTTCGCACGAGACAGTGGTTTCGCATGTGAGAGTGGTTTCGCACGAGAGAGTGGTTTCGCACGAGAGAGTGGTTTCGCACGAGAGAGTGGTTTTGCACGAGAGAGTGGTTTCGCACGAGACAGTGATTTCGCACGAGACAGTGGTTTCGCACGAGACAGTGGTTTCGCACAGTTGAGTGGTTTCGCAAAGGTGAGTGGTTTCGCACATTACAGTGGTTTCGCACAAGACAGTGGTTTCGCACAAGACAGTGGTTTCGTACAAGACAGTGGTTTCGTACAAGACAGTGGTTTCGTACAAGACAGTGGTTTCGCACATTGCAATGGTTTTGTACAAGACAGTGTTTTCGCACATGACAGTGGTTTCACAAATGACAGTGTTTTCGCACAAGACAGTGGTTTCATAAATGACAGTGTTTTCGCACAAGACAGTGTTTTCGCACAAGACAGTGTTTTCGCACAAGACAGTGTTTTCGCACAAGACAGTGGTTTCGCACAAGACAGTGGTTTCGCACAAGACAGTGGTTTCGCACAAGACAGTGGTTTCGCACAAGACAGTGGTTTCGCACAAGACAGTGGTTTCGCACAAGACAGTGGTTTCGCACAAGACAGTGGTTTCGCACAAGACAGTGGTTTTGCACAAGACAGTGGTTTCGCACAAGACAGTGGTTTCGCACAAGACAGTGGTTTCGCACAAGACAGTGGTTTCTCACAAGACAGTGGTTTCGCACAAGACAGTGGTTCCGCACAAGACAGTGGTTTCGCACAAGACAGTGGTTTCGCACAAGACAGTGGTTCCGCACAAGACAGTGGTTTCGCACAAGACAGTGGTTTCGCACAAGACAGTGGTTTCGCACAAGAGAGTGGTTTCGCACAA
Organism: Locusta migratoria; assembly: GCA_026315105.1. Taxonomy (NCBI): domain Eukaryota; kingdom Metazoa; phylum Arthropoda; class Insecta; order Orthoptera; family Acrididae; genus Locusta; species Locusta migratoria. The sequence continues at coordinate 44,317 of JAOYRU010002374.1, read as the reverse complement.
GATTGTGGTTTCGCACAAGACAGTGGTTTCGCACATGACAGTGGTTTTGCACATGACAGTGGTTTCGCACATGACAGTGCTTTCGCACATGACAGTGTTTTCGCACGAGACAGTGTTTTCGCACGAGACAGTGGTTTCGCACGAGACAGTGGTTTCGCACGAGGCAGTGATTTCGCACAGTTGAGTGGTTTCGCAAAGGTGAGTGGTTTCGCACATTACAGTGGTTTCGCACATTACTGTGGTTTCGCACAAGACAGTGGTTTCGCACAAGACAGTGGTTTCGTACAAGACAGTGGTTTCGTACAAGACAGTGGTTTCGTACAAGACAGTGGTTTCGCACATTGCAATGGTTTTGTACAAGACAGTGTTTTCGCACATGACAGTGGTTTCACAAATGAGAGTGTTTTCGCACAAGACAGTGGTTTCATAAATGACAGTGTTTTCGCACAAGACAGTGGTTTCACAAATGACAGTGTTTTCGCACAAGACAGTGTTTTCGCACAAGACAGTTGTTTCGCACAAGACAGTGGTTTCGCACAAGACAGTGGTTTCGCACAAGACAGTGGTTTCGCACAAGACAGTGGTTTCGCACAAGACAGTGGTTTCGCACAAGACAGTGGTTTCGCACAAGACAGTGGTTTCGCACAAGACAGTGGTTTCGCACAAGACAGTGGTTTCGCACAAGACAGTGGTTTCGCACAAGACAGTGGTTTCTCACAAGACAGTGGTTTCGCACAAGACAGTGGTTTCGCACAAGACAGTGGTTTCGCACAAGACAGTGGTTTCGCACAAGACAGTGTTTTCGCACGAGACAGTGGTTTCGCACGAGACAGTGGTTTCGCACGAGGCAGTGATTTCGCACGAGACAGTGGTTTCGCACAGTTGAGTGGTTTCGCAAAGGTGAGTGGTTTCGCACATTACAGTGGTTTCGCACATTACTGTGGTTTCGCACAAGACAGTGGTTTCGCACAAGACAGTGGTTTCGCACAAGACAGTGGTTTCGTACAAGACAGTGGTTTCGTACAAGACAGTGGTTTCGTACAAGACAGTGGTTTCGCACATTGCAATGGTTTTGTACAAGAAAGTGTTTTCGCACATGACAGTGGTTTCACAAATGACAGTGTTTTCGCACAAGACAGTGGTTTCACAAATGACAGTGTTTTCGCACAAAACAGTGTTTTCGCACAAGACAGTGTTTTCGCACAAGACAGTGTTTTCGCACAAGACAGTGTTTTCGCACAAGACAGTGTTTTCGCACAAGACAGTGTTTTCGCACAAGACAGTGGTTTCGCACAAGACAGTGGTTTCGCACAAGACAGTGGTTTCGCACAAGACAGTGGTTTCGCACAAGACAGTGGTTTCGCACAAGACAGTGGTTTCTCACAAGACAGTGGTTTCTCACAAGACAGTGGTTTCTCACAAGACAGTGGTTTCGCACAAGACAGTGGTTTCGCACAAGACAGTGGTTTCGCACAAGACAGTGGTTTCGCACAAGACAGTGGTTTCGCACAAGACAGTGGTTTCGCACAAAACAGTGGTTTCGCACATGACAGTGGTTTCGCACATGACAGTGGTTTCGCACATGACAGTGGTTTCGCACATGACAGTGCTTTCGCACATGACAGTGGTATAGCACAAGACAGTGGTATAGCACAAGACAGTGGTATAGCACAAGACAGTGGTTTCGCACAAGACAGTGGTTTCGCACAAGACAGTGGTTTCGCACAAGACAGTGGTTTCGCACTAGACAGTGGTTTCGCACAAGACAGTGGTTTCGCACAAGTCATTGGTTTCGCACAAGACAGTGGTTTCGCACAGGAGTGTTGTTTCGCACTAGACATTGGTTTCGCTGATGACAGTGGTTTCGCACAAGACAGTGGTTTCGCACGAGACAGTGGTTTCGCACGAGACAGTGGTTTTGCACGAGACAGTGGTTTCGCACGAGACAGTGGTTTCGCACGAGACAGTGGTTTCGCACGAGACAGTGGTTTCGCACGAGACAGTGGTTTCGCACGAGAGAGTGGTTTCGCACGAGAGAGTGGTTTCGCACGAGAGAGTGGTTTCGCACGAGAGAGTGGTTTCGCACAAAACAGTGATTTCGCACGAGACAGTGGTTTCGCACGAGACAGTGGTTTCGCACAGTTGAGTGGTTTCGCAAAGGTGAGTGGTTTCGCACATTACAGTGGTTTCGCACAAGACAGTGGTTTCGCACAAGACAGTGGTTTCGTACAAGACAGTGGTTTCGTACAAGACAGTGGTTTCGTACAAGACAGTGGTTTCGCACATTGCAATGGTTTTGTACAAGACAGTGTTTTCGCACATGACAGTGGTTTCACAAATGACAGTGTTTTCGCACAAGACAGTGGTTTCATAAATGACAGTGTTTTCGCACAAGACAGTGGTTTCACAAATGACAGTGTTTTCGCACAAGACAGTGTTTTCGCACAAGACAGTGTTTTCGCACAAGACAGTGGTTTCGCACAAGACAGTGGTTTCGCACAAGACAGTGGTTTCGCACAAGACAGTGGTTTCGCACAAGACAGTGGTTTCGCACAAGACAGTGGTTTCGCACAAGACAGTGGTTTCGCACAAGACAGTGGTTTCGCACAAGACAGTGGTTTCTCACAAGACAGTGGTTTCTCACAAGACAGTGGTTTCGCACAAGACAGTGGTTTCGCACAAGACAGTGGTTTCGCACAAGACAGTGGTTTCGCACAAGACAGTGGTTTCGCACAAGACAGTGGTTTCGCACAAGACAGTGGTTTCGCACAAGACAGTGGTTTCGCACAAGACAGTGGTTTCGCACAAGAGAGTGGTTTCGCACAAGATTGTGGTTTCGCACAAAACAGTGATTTCGCACATGACAGTGGTTTTGCACATGACAGTGGTTTCGCACATGACAGTGCTTTCGCACATGACAGTGTTTTCGCACAAGACAGTGTTTTCGCACGAGACAGTGGTTTCGCACGAGACAGTGGTTTCGCACGAGACAGTGGTTTCGCACGAGACAGTGGTTTCGCACGAGGCAGTGATTTCGCACGAGACAGTGGTTTCGCACAGTTGAGTGGTTTCGCAAAGGTGAGTGGTTTCGCACATTACAGTGGTTTCGCACATTACTGTGGTTTCGCACAAGACAGTGGTTTCGCACAAGACAGTGGTTTCGTACAAGACAGTGGTTTCGTACAAGACAGTGGTTTCGTACAAGACAGTGGTTTCGCACATTGCAATGGTTTTGTACAAGAAAGTGTTTTCGCACATGACAGTGGTTTCACAAATGACAGTGTTTTCGCACAAGACAGTGGTTTCACAAATGACAGTGTTTTCGCACAAGACAGTGTTTTCGCACAAGACAGTGTTTTCGCACAAGACAGTGTTTTCGCACAAGACAGTGTTTTCGCACAAGACAGTGGTTTCGCACAAGACAGTGGTTTCGCACAAGACAGTGGTTTCGCACAAGACAGTGGTTTCGCACAAGACAGTGGTTTCGCACAAGACAGTGGTTTCGCACAAGACAGTGGTTTCTCACAAGACAGTGGTTTCTCACAAGACAGTGGTTACGCACAAGACAGTGGTTACGCACAAGACAGTGGTTTCGCACAAGACAGTGGTTTCGCACAAGACAGTGGTTTCGCACAAGACAGTGGTTTCGCACAAGACAGTGGTTTCGCACAAGACAGTGGTTTCGCACAAGACAGTAGTTTCGCACAAGAGAGTGGTTTCGCACAAGATTGTGGTTTCGCACAAAACAGTGGTTTCGCACATGACAGTGGTTTCGCACATGACAGTGGTTTCGCACATGACACTGGTTTCGCACATGACAGTGCTTTCGCACATGACAGTGGTATAGCACAAGACAGTGGTATAGCACAAGACAGTGGTTTCGCACAAGACAGTGGTTTCGCACAAGACAGTGGTTTCGCACAAGACAGTGGTTTCGCACTAGACAGTGGTTTCGCACAATAGTTTGTTTCGCACTAGACAGTGGTTTCACACAAGACATTGGTTTCGCACAAAACAATCGTTTCGCACGAGACAGTGGTTTCGTACAAGACAGTGGTTTCGCATGAGACAGTGGTTTCGCACAGTTGAGTGGTTTCACAAAGGTGAGTGGTTTCGCACACGTGAATGGTTTCGCACGTGACAGTGGTTTGGCACGGGACAGTGCTGTCACACAATACAGTGGTTTCGCACAAAACAGTGGTTTCGCACAAAATAGTGGTTTCGCATATGACAGTGGTTTCGCACATGGCAAAGGTTTCGCACAAGACAGTGGTTTCGCACAAGACAGTGGTTTCGCACAAGACAGTGGTTTCTCACAAGACAGTGGTTTCTCACAAGACAGTGGTTTCGCACATGACAGTGGTTTCACACATGACATTGGTTTCACACATGACAGTGTTTTAGCACAAGACAGTGTTTTCACACAAGACAGTGGTTTCACACAAGACAGTGGTTTCACACAAGACAGTGGTTTCGCACTTGACAGTGGTTTCGCACATTACAGTGTTTTCACACAAGACAGTGTTTTTGCACATGACAGTGTTTTCACACAAGACAGTGGTTTCGCACAAGACAGTGGTTTCGCACAAGACAGTGGTTTCGCACAAGACAGTGGTTTCGCACAAGACAGTGGTTTCGCACAAGACAGTGGTTTCGCACAAGACAGTGGTTTCGCACAAGACAGTGGTTTCGCACAAGACAGTGGTTTCGTACAAGACAGTGGTTTCGTACAAGACATTGGTTTCGTACAAGACATTGGTTTCGTACAAGACAGTGGTTACGCACAAGAAAGTGGTCTCGCACATGACAGTGGTCTCGCACATGACACTGGTCTCGCACATGACACAGGTTTCGCACACGACACTGGTTTCGCACACGACACTGGTTTCGCACAAGACAGTGGTTTCGCACAGGTGACTGGTTTCGCACATAACAGTGGTTTCGCACATGACAGTGGTTTCGCACATGACAGTGGTTTCGCACATGACAGTGGTTTCGCACATGACAGTGGTTTCGCACAAGACAGTGGTTTCGCACATGACAGTGGTTTGGCACGGGACAGTGGTTTCATACAAGACAGTGGTTTCGCACAAGACAGTGGTTTCGCACATGACAGTGGTTTCGCACATGGCAATGGTTTTGTACAAGACAGTGGTTTCGCACATGACAGTGGTTTCACAAATGACAGTATTTTCGCACAAGACAGTGGTTTCGCACAAGACAGTAGTTTCACACAAGACAGTGGTTTCGCACATGACACTGGTTTCGCACATGACACTGGTTTCACACAAGACAGTGGTTTTGCACATGACACTGGTTTCGCACATGACACTGGTTTCGAGCATGACACTGGTTTTGCACATGACAGTGGTTTCGCACAAGACAGTGGTATCGCACAAGACAGTGGTTTCGCACAAGACAGTGGCTTCGCACTAGACAGTGGTTTCGCACAATAGTGTTGTTTCGCACTAGACAGTGGTTTCGCACATGACATTGGTTTCGAACAAGACAGTGGTTTCACACGAGACAGTGGTTTCGCACAAGACAATGGTTTCGCACGAGACAGTGGTTTCGCACAGTTGAGTGGTTTCGCAAAGGTGAGTGGTTTCGCACAGGTGAGTGGTTTCGGACATGACAGTGGTTTGGCACAAGACAGTGGCTTCGCACAAGACAGTGTTTTCGAACAAGACAGTGGTTTCGCACAAAATAGTGGTTTCGCACATGACAGTGGTTTCGCACATGGCAATGGTTTTGCACAAGACAGTGGTTTTGCACAAGACAGTGGTTTCGCACATGACAGTGGTCTCACACATGACAGTGTTTTCGCACAAGACAGTGGTTTCACACAAGACAGTGGTTTCGCACAAGACAGTGGTTTCACACAAGACAGTGGTTTCGCACAAGACAGTGGTTTCGCACAAGACAGTGGTTTCGCACAAGACAGTGGTTCCGCACAAGAGAGTGGTTCCGCACAAGAGAGTGGTTCCGCACAAGAGAGTGGTTTCACACAAGACAGTGGTTTCGCACAAGAGTTTTGTTTCGCACTAGACAGTAGTTCGCTGATGGCAGTGGTATCGCACAAGACAGTGGATTTGCACGAGACAGTGGTTTCGCACGAGACAGTGGTTTCGAACGAGACAGTGGTTTCGCATGAGACAGTGGTTTCACACAGTTGAGTGGTTTCGCAAAGGTGAGTGGTTTCGCACAGGTGAGTGGTTTTGCACGTGACAGTGGTTTGGAACAGGAAAGTGGTTTCGCACAAGAAAGTGGTTTTGCACAAGACATTGGTTTTGCACATGAGAGTGGTTTCGCACATGACAGTGGTTTCGCACATGACAGTGGTTTCGCACATGAGAGTGGTTTCGCACATGACAGTGGTTTTGCACATGAGAGTGGTTTCGCACATGAGAGTGGTTTCGCACATGAGAGTGGTTTCGCACATGAGAGTGGTTTCGCACATGAGAGTGGTTTCGCACATGAGAGTGGTTTCGCACATGAGAGTGGTTTCGCACAAGACAGTGGTTTCGCACAAGACAGTGGTTTCGCACAAGACAGTGGTTCCGCACAAGACAGTGGTTTCGCACAAGACAGTGGTTTCGCACAAGACAGTGGTTTTCGCACAAGACAGTGGTTTTCGCACAATACAGTGGTTTTCCCACAATACAGTGGTTTTCCCACAAGACAGTGGTTTTCCCACAAGACAGTGGTTTTGCACATGACAGTGGTTTTGCACATGACAGTGGTTTCGCACATGGCAGTGGTTTCGCACATGGCAGTGGTTTCGCACAAGACAGTGGTTTCGCACAAGACAGTGGTTTCGCACAAGACAGTGGTTTCCACAAGACAGTGGTTTCCACAAAACAGTGGTTTCCACAAGACAGTGGTTTCCACAAGACAGTGGTTTCCACAAGACAGTGGTTTCCACAAGACAGTGGTTTTCACAAGACAGTGGTTTTCACAAGACAGTGGTTTCGCACAAGACAGTGGTTTCGCACAAGACAGTGGTTTCGCACAAGACAGTGGTTTCGCACAAGACAGTGGTTTCGCACAAGACAGTGGTTTCGCACAAGACAGTGGTTTAGCACAAGAGTTTTGTTTCGCACTAGACAGGAGTTCGCTGATGACATTGGTTTTGCAGGAGACAGTGGTTTTGCAGGAGACAGTGGTTTCGCACGAGACAGTGGTTTCACACGAGACAGTGGTTTCACACGAGACAGTGGTTTCGCACGAGACAGTGGTTTCGCACGAGACAGTGGTTTCGAACGAGACATTGGTTTCGAACGAGACAGTGGTTTCGAACGAGACAGTGGTTTCGAACGAGACAGTGGTTTCAAACAGTTGAGTGGTTTCGCAAAGGTGAGTGGTTTCGCAGAGGTGAGTGGTTTTGCACATGACAGTGGTTTGGAACCGGAAAGTGGTTTCGCACAAGATAGTGGTTTTGCACAAGACAGTGGTTTCGCAAATGAGAGTGGTTTCACACATGACAGTGGTTTCGCACATGGCAGTGGTTTCGCGCAAGACAGTGGTTCGCACAAGACAGTGGTTTCGCACAAGACAGTGGTTTCGCACAAGACAGTGGTTTCGCACAAGACAGTGGTTTCGCACAAGGCAGTGGTTTCGCACAAGGCAGTGGTTTCGCAAAAGGCAGTGGTCTCGCACAAGGCAGTGGTCTCGCACATGAAAGTGGTCTCGCTCATGACAGTGTTTTCGCACATGACAGTGGTTTCGCACATGACAGTGGTTTCGCACATGACAGTGGTTTCGCACATGACAGTGGTTTCGCACATGAGAGTGGTTTCGCACATGAGAGTGGTTTTGCACATGAGAGTGGTTTCGCACATGAGAATGGTTTCGCACATGAGAGTGGTTTCGCACATGAGAGTGGTTTCGCACATGAGAGTGGTTTCGCACAAGACAGTGGTTTCGCACAAGACAGTGGTTTCGCACAAGACAGTGGTTTCGCACAAGACAGTGGTTTCGCACAAGACAGTGGTTTCGTACAAGACAGTGGTTTCGCACAAGACAGTGGTTTCGTACAAGACAGTGGTTTCGCACAAGACAGTGGTTTCGCACAAGACAGTGGTTTCGCACAAGACAGTGGTTTTGCACAAGACAGTGGTTTGACAGTGGTTTCACACAAGACAGTGGTTTCGCACAAGACAGTGGTTTCGCACAAGACAGTGGTTTCGCACAAGACAGTGGTTTCGCACAAGACAGTGGTTTGACAGTGGTTTCGCACAAGACAGTGGTTTCGCACAAGACAGTGGTTTCGCACAAGACAGTGGTTTCGCACAAGACAGAGGTCTCGCACAAGACAGAGGTCTCGCACAAGACAGAGGTCTCGCACAAGACAGAGGTCTCGCACAAGACAGTGGTCTCGCACAAGACAGTGGTCTCGCACAAGACAGTGGTCTCGCACAAGACAGTGGTCTCGCACAAGACAGTGGTCTCGCACAAGACAGTGGTCTCGCACAAGACAGTGGTCTCGCACAAGACAGTGGTTTCGCACAAGACAGTGGTTTCGCACAAGACAGTATTTTGGCACAAGACAGTGGTTTCGCACAAGACAGTGGTTTCGCACAAGAGAGTGGTTTTCGCACATGCCAGTGGTTTCGCACATGACAGTGGTTTCGCACATGACAGTGGTTTCGCACATGACAGTGGTTTCGCACATGGCAGTGGTTTCGCACATGGCAGTGGTTTCGCACATGGCAGTGGTTTCGCACATGGCAGTGGTTTCGCACAAGACAGTGGTTTCGCACAAGACAGTGCTTTTTGCACAAGACAGTGGTTTCGCACAAGACAGTGGTTTCGCACATGACAGTGGTTTCGCACATGACAGTGGTTTCGCACATGACAGTGGTTTCGCACATGACAGTGGTTTCACACATAGCAGTGGTTCGCACAAGACAGTGGTTTCGCACAAGACAGTGGTTTCGCACAAGACAGTGGTTTCGCACAAGACAGTGGTTTCGCACAAGACAGTGGTTTCGCACTAGACAGTGGTTTCGCACAATAGTGTTGTTTCGCACAAGACATTGGTTTCGCACAACACAGTGGTTTCGCACAACACAGTGGTTTCGCACATTTGAGTGGTTTCGCAAAGGTGAGTGGTTTCGCACAGGTGAGTGACTTTGCACATGAGAGTGGTTTTGCACAAGACAGTGGTTTCGCACAAAATAGTTGTTTCGCACATGACAGTGGTTTCGCACATGGCAATCGTTTCGCACAAGGCAGTGGTTTTGCACAAGACGGTGGTTTCGCACATGACAGTTGTTTCACACATGACAGTGTTTTCGCACAAGAAAGTGGTTTCGCACAAGACAGTGGTTTCGCACAAGACAGTGGTTTCGCACAAGACAGTGGTTTTGCACAAGACAGTGGTTTCGCACAAGACAGTGGTTTCGCACAAGGCAGTGGTTTCGCACAAGACAGTGGTTTCGCACAAGACAGTGGTTTCGCACAAGACAGTGGTTTCGCAAAAGACAGTGGTTTCGCACAAGACAGTGGTTTCGCACAAGACAGTGGTTTCGCACAAGACAGTGGTTTAGCACAAGACAGTGGTTTCGCACAAGACAGTGGTTTAGCACAAGAGTTTTGTTTCGCACTAGACAGTAGTTCGCTGATGACAGTGGTTTTGCACAAGACAATGGTATTGCACGTAACATATGGTTTCGCACGAGACAGTGGTTTCGCACGAGACAGTGGTTTCGCACGAGACAGTGGTTTCGCACGAGACAGTGGTTTCGCACAAGACAGTGGTTTCGCACAGTTGAGTGGTTTCGCAAAGGTGAGTGGTTTCGCAAAGGTGAGTGGTTTCGCAAAGGTGAGTGGTTTCGCAAATGTGAGTGGTTTCGCAAATGTGAGTGGTTTCGCACATATCAGTGGTTTCGCACAAGACAGTGGTTTCGCACAAGACAGTGGTTTCGCCCAAGACAGTGGTTTCGCCCAAGACAGTGTTTTCGCACAAGACAGTGGTTTCGCAGAAGACAGTGATTTCGCAGAAGACAGTGGTTTCGCAGAAGACAGTGGTTTCGCAGAAGACAGTGGTTTCGCAGAAGACAGTGGTTTCGCAGAAGACATTGGTTTCGCAGAAGACAGTGGTTTCGCAGAAGACAGTGGTTTCGCAGAAGACAGTGGTTTCGCAGAAGACAGTGGTTTCGCAGAAGACAGTGGTTTCGCAGAAGACAGTGGTGTCGCAGAAGACAGTGGTTTCGCACAAGACAGTGGTTTCGCACAAGACAGTGGTTCGCACAAAACAGTGGTTTCGCACTAGACAGTGGTTTCGCACAAGACAGTGGTTTCGCACAAGACAGTGGTTTCGCACAAGACAGTGGTTTCGCACAAGACAGTGGTTTCGCACAAGACAGTGGTTTCGCACAAGACAGTGGTTTCGCACAAGACAGTGGTTTCGCACAAGACAGTGGTTTCGCACAAGACAGTGGTTTCGCACAAGACAGTGTTTTCGCACAAGACAGTGGTTTCGCACAAGACAGTGGTTTCGCACAAGACAGTGGTTTCGCTCAAGACAGTGGTTTCGCACAAGACAGATGTTTCGCACAAGACAGTGGTTTCGCACTAGACCGTGGTTTCGCACTAGACCGTGGTTTCGCACAATAGTTTGTTTCGCACTAGACAGTGGTTTCATACAAGACATTGGTTTCGCACAAAACAGTGGTTTCGCACGAGACAGTGGTTTCGCACAAGACAGTGGTTTCGCACGAGACAGTGGTTTCGCACGAGACAGTGGTTTCGCACGAGACAGTGGTTTCGCACGAGACAGTGGTTTCGCACGAGACAGTGGTTTCACAAAGGTGAGTGTTTTTGCACAGGTGAATGGTTTCGTACATGACAGTGGTTTGGCACGGGACAGTGGTGTCGCACAAGACAGTGGTTTCGCACAAAACAGTGGTTTCGCACAAAACAGTGGTTTCGCACATGACAGTGGTTTCGCACATGGCAAAGGTTTCGCACATGGGAAAGGTTTCGCACAAGACAGTGGTTTTGCACAAGACAGTGGTTTCGACATGACAGTGGTTTCACACATGAGAGTGTTTTAGCACAAGACAGTGTTTTCACACAAGACAGTGGTTTCGCACAAGACAGTGGGTTCGCACAAGACAATGGTCTCGCACATGACAATGGTTTCGTACATGACAGTGGATTCGCACAAGACAGTGGTTTCACACAAGACAGTGGTTTCGCACAAGACAGTGGTTTCGCACAAGACAGTGGTTTCGCACAAGACAGTGGTTTCGCACAAGACAGTGGTTTCGCACAAGACAGTGGTTTCGCACAAGACAGTGGTTTCGCACAAGACAGTGGTTTCGCACAAGACAGTGGTTTCGCACAAGACAGTGGTTTGACAGTGGTTTCGCATATGACAGTGGTTTCGCACAAGACAGTGGTTTCGCACAAGACAGTGGTTTCGCACAAGACAGTGGTTTCGCACAAGACAGAGGTTTCGCACAAGACAGAGGTCTCGCACAAGACAGAGGTCTCGCACAAGACAGTGGTCTCGCACAAGACAGTGGTCTCGCACAAGACAGTGGTCTCGCACAAGACAGTGGTCTCGCACAAGACAGTGGTCTCGCACAAGACAGTGGTCTCGCACAAGACAGTGGTCTCGCACAAGACAGTGGTCTCGCACAAGACAGTGGTCTCGCACAAGACAGTGGTCTCGCACAAGACAGTGGTCTCGCACAAGACCTTGGTTTCGCACAAGACAGTGGTTTCGCACAAGAAAGTGGTTTCGCACAAGACAGTATTTTGGCACAAGACAGTGGTTTCGCACAAGACAGTGGTTTCGCACAAGACAGTGGTTTTGCACAAGACAGTGGTTTTCGCACATGCCAGTGGTTTCGCACATGACAGTGGTTTCGCACATGACAGTGGTTTCGTACATGACAGTGGTTTCGCACATTACAGTGGTTTCGCTCATGGCAGTGGTTTCGCACATGGCAGTGGTTTCGCACAAGACAGTGGTTTCGCACAAGACAGTGGTTTTTGCACAAGACAGTGGTTTTCGCACAAGACAGTGGTTTCGCACAAGACAGTGGTTTCGCACATGACAGTGGTTTCGCACATGACAGTGGTTTCGCACATGACAGTGGTTTCGCACATGACAGTGGTTTCACACATAGCAGTGGTTCGCACAAGACAGTGGTTTCGCACAAGACAGTGGTTTCGCACAAGACAGTGGTTTCGCACAAGACAGTGGTTTCGCACTAGACAGTGGTTTCGCACAATAGTGTTGTTTCGCACTAGACAGTGGTTTTGCACAAGACAGTGGTTTCGCACATCACAGTGGTTTCGCACAGTTGAGTGGTTTCGCAAAGGTGAGTGTTTTCGCACAGGTGAGTGGCTTTGCACATGAGAGTGGTTTTGCACAAGACAGTGGTTTCGCACAAAATAGTTGTTTCGCACTTGACAGTGGTTTCGCACATGGCAATCGTTTCGCACAAGGTAGTGGTTTTGCACAAGACGGTGGTTTCGCACATGACAGTTGTTTCACACATGACAGTGTTTTCGCACAAGAAAGTGGTTTCGCACAAGACAGTGGTTTCGCACAAGACAGTGGTTTCGCACAAGACAGTGGTTTCGCACAAGACAGTGGTTTCGCACAAGACAGTCGTTTCGCACAAGACAGTGGTTTCGCACAAGGCAGTGGTTTCGCACAAGACAGTGGTTTCGCACAAGGCAGTGGTTTCGCACAAGGCAGTGGTTTCGCACAAGACAGTGGTTTCGCACAAGACAGTGGTTTAGCACAAGAGTTTTGTTTCGCACTAGACAGTAGTTCGCTGATGACAGTGGTTTTGCACCAGACAGTGGTTTTGCACAAGCCGGTGGTTTTGCACAAGACAATGGTATTGCACGAAACATATGGTTTCGCACGAGACAGTGGTTTCGCACGAGACAGTGGTTTCGCACGAGACAGTGGTTTCGCACAAGACAGTGGTTTCGCACAGTTGAGTGGTTTCGCAAAGGTGAGTGGTTTCGCAAAGGTGAGTGGTTTCGCACATATCAGTGGTTTCGCACAAGACAGTGGTTTCGCACAAGACAGTGGTTTCGTACAAGACAGTGGTTTCGCACAAGACAGTGGTTTCGCACAAGACAGTGGTTTCGCACATTGCAATGGTTTTGTACAAGACAGTGTTTTCGCACATGACAGTGGTTTCACAAATGACAGTGTTTTCGCACAAGACAGTGGTTTCGCAGAAGACAGTGGTTTCGCAGAAGACAGTGGTTTCGCAGAAGACAGTGGTTTCGCAGAAGACAGTGGTTTCGCAGAAGACAGTGGTTTTGCAGAAGACAGTGGTTTCGCAGAAGACAGTGGTTTCGCAGAAGACAGTGGTTTCGCAGAAGACAGTGGTTTCGCAGAAGACAGTGGTGTCGCACAAGACAGTGGTTTCGCACAAGACAGTGGTTTCGCACAAGACAGTGGTTTCGCACAAGACAGTGGTTCGCACAAGACAGTGGTTTCGCACAAAACAGTGGTTTCGCACTAGACAGTGGTTTCGCACAAGACAGTGGTTTCGCACAAGACAGTGGTTTCGCACAAGACAGTGGTTTCGCACAAGACAGTGGTTTCGCACAAGACAGTGGTTTCGCACAAGACAGTGGTTTCGCACAAGACAGTGGTTTCGCACAAGACAGTGGTTTCGCACAAGACAGTGGTTTCGCACAAGACAGTGGTTTCGCACAAGACAGTGGTTTCGCACAAGACAGTGGTTTCGCACAAGACAGTGGTTTCGCTCAAGCGCAGTGGTTTCGCACAAGACAGATGTTTCGCACAAGACAGTGGTTTCGCACTAGACCGTGGTTTCGCACTAGACCGTGGTTTCGCACAATAGTTTGTTTCGCACTAGACAGTGGTTTCACACAAGACATTGGTTTCGCACAAAACAGTGGTTTCGCACGAGACAGTCGTTTCGCACAAGACAGTGGTTTCGCACGAGACAGTGGTTTCGCACGAGACAGTGGTTTCGCACGAGACAGTGGTTTCGCACGAGACAGTGGTTTCGCACAGTTGAGTGGTTTCACAAAGGTGAGTGTTTTTGCACAGGTGAATGGTTTCGCACATGACAGTGGTTTGGCACGGGACAGTGGTGTCGCACAAGACAGTGGTTTCGCACAAAACAGTGGTTTCGCACAAAACAGTGGTTTCGCACATGACAGTGGTTTCGCACATGGCAAAGGTTTCGCACATGGGAAAGGTTTCGCACAAGACAGTGGTTTTGCACAAGACAGGGGTTTCGAACATGACAGTGGTTTCACACATGAGAGTGTTTTAGCACAAGACAGTGTTTTCACACAAGACAGTGGTTTCGCACAAGACAGTGGTTTCGCACAAGACAATGGTCTCGCACATGACAATGGTCTCGCACATGACAATGGTTTCGTACATGACAGTGGTTTCGCACAAGACAGTGGTTTCGCACAAGACAGTGGTTTCACACAAGACAATGGTTTCGCACAAGACAGTGGTTTCACACAAGACAGTGGTTTCGCACTAGACAGTGGTTTCGCACTTGACAGTGGTTTCGCACATGACAGTGGTTTCGCACATGACAGTGGTTTCGCACATAACAGTGATTTCGCACAAGACAGTGTTTTCGCACAAGACAGTGGTTTTGCACAAGACAGTGGTTTTGCACAAGAGAGTGGTTTTGCACAAGACAGTGGTTTTGCACAAGACAGTGGTTTCACACAAGACAGTGGTTTCGCACAAGACAGTGGTTTCGCACAAGACAGTGGTTTCGCACAAGACAGTGGTTTCGCACAAGACAGTGGTTTCGCACAAGACAGTGGTTTCGCACATTGCAATGGTTTTGTACAAGACAGTGGTTTCGCACATGACAGTGGTTTCACAAATGACAGTGTTCTCGCACAAGACAGTGGTTTCACACAAGAGTGTGGTTTCGCACAAGACAGTGGTTTCGCACAAGACAGTGGTTTCGCACAAGACAGTGGTTTCGCACAAGACAGTGGTTTCGCACAAGACAGTGGTTTCGCACAAGACAGTGGTTTCGCACAAGACAGTGGTTTTTACAAGACAGTGGTTTTTACAAGACAGTGGTTTCGCACAAGACAGTGGTTTCGCACAAGACAGTGGTTTCGCACTAGACAGTGGTTTCGCACAATAGTTTGTTTCGCACTAGACATTGGTTTCACGCAAGACATTGGTTACGCACAAAACAGTGGTTTCGCACGAGACAGTGGTTTCGCACGAGACAGTGATTTCGCACGAGACAGTGGTTCGCACGAGACAGTGGTTTTGCATGAGACAGTGGTTTCGCACAGTTGAGTGGTTTCGCACAGGTGAGTGGTTTCGCACATGACAGTGGTTTGGCACGGGACAGTGGTGTCGCACAAGAGAGTGGTTTCGCACAGAACAGTGGTTTCGCACTAAATAGTGGTTTCGCATAAGACAGTGGTTTCGCACATGGCAAAGGTTTCGCAGAAGACAGTGGTTTCGCACTAGTCATTGATTTCGTACAAGACAGTGGTTTCGCAAAAGAGAGTGGTTTCGCACAAGAGTGTTGTTTCGCACTAGACAGTGGTTTCGCTGATGACAGTGGTTTCGCACAAGACAGTGGTTTCGCACATTGCAATGGTTTTGTACAAGACAGTGGTTTCGCACATGACAGTGGTTTCACAAATGACAGTGTTTTCGCACAAGACTGTGGTTTCGCACAAGACTGTGGTTTCGCACAAGACAGTGGTTTCGCACAAGACAGTGGTTTCGCACAAGACAGTGGTTTCGCACAAGACAGTGGTTTCGCACAAGACAGTGGTTTCGCACAAGACAGTGGTTTCGCACAAGACAGTGGTTTCGCACAAGACAGTGGTTTCGCACAAGACAGTGGTTTCGCACAAGACAGTGGTTTCGCACAAGACAGTGGTATTGCACAAGACAGTGGTATTGCACAAGACAGTGGTTTCGCACATGAGAGTGGTTTCGCACATGACAGTGGTTTCGCACATGACAGTGGTTTCGCACATGACAGTGGTTTCGCACATGACAGTGGTTTCGCACATGACAGTGGTTTCGCACATGACAGTGCTTTCGCTCAAGACAGTGCTTTCGCACAAGACAGTGGTATCGCACAAGACAGTGGTTTCGCACAAGACAGTGGTTTCGCACAAGACAGTGGTTTCGCACAAGACAGTGGTTTCGCACAATAGTTTGTTTCGCACTAGACATTGGTTTCACACAAGACATTGGTTACGCACAAAACAGTGGTTTCGCACGAGAGAGAGGTTTCACACGAGACAGTGGTTTTGCAGGAGACAGTGGTTTCGCACAGTTGAGTGGATTCGCAAAGGTGAGTGGATTCGCACAGGTGAGTGGTTTCACACATGACAGTGGTTTGGCACGTGACAGTGGTGTCGCACAAGACAGTGGTTTCGCACAAAATAGTGGTTTCGAACAAAATAGTGGTTTCGCATATGACAGTGGTTTCGCACATGGCAAAGGTTTCGCACAAGACAGTGGTTTCGTACAAGACAGTGGTTTCGCACACGACAGTGGTTTCACACAAGACAGTGTTTTAGCACAAGACAGTGTTTTCGCACAAGACAGTGGTTTCACACAAAACAGTGGTTTCACACAAGACAGTGGCTTCGCACAAGACAGTGGCTTCGCACAAGACAGTGGTTTCGCAAAATACAGTGGTTTCGCACGAGACAGAGGTTTCGCACAAGACAGAGGTTTCGCACAAGACAGTGGTTTCGCACAGTTGAGTGGTTTCGCACAGTTGAGTGGTTTCGCACAGTTGAGTGGTTTCGCAAAGGTGAGTGGTTTCGCAAAGGTGAGTGGTTTCACACAGGTGAGTGGTTTCACACAGGTGAGTGGTTTCACACAGGTGAGTGGCTTCACACAGGTGAGTGGTTTCACACAGGTGAGTGGTTTCACACAGGTGAGTGGTTTCACACAGGTGAGTGGTTTCACACAGGTGAGTGGTTTCACACAGGTGAGTGGTTTCGCACATGACAGTGGTTTGGCACGGGACAGTGGCTTCGCACAAGACAGTGGCTTCGCACAAGACAGTGGTTTCGCACAAGACAGTGGTTTCGCACAAGACAGTGGTTTCGCACAAGACAGTGGTTTCGCACAAGACAGTGGTTTTGCACAAGACAGTGGTTTCGCACAAGACAGTGGTTTCCCCAAAGACAGTGGTTTCGCAAAAGACAGTGGTTTCGCACAAGACAGTGGTTTCGCACAGGACAGTGGTTTCGCACAGGACAGTGGTTTCGCACAGGACAGTGGTTTCGCACAGGACAGTGGTTTCGCACAGGACAGTGGTTTCGCACAGGTGAGTGGTTTCGCACGTGACAGTAGTTTCGCACATTACAGTAGTTTCGCACATGACAGTGGTTTCGCACAAGACAGTGGTTTCGCACAAGTCATTGGTTTCGCACAAGACAGTGGTTTCACACAGGAGTGTTGTTTCGCACTAGACATTGGTTTCGCTGATGACAGTGGTTTCGCACAAGACAGTGGTTTCGCACGAGACAGTGGTTTCGCACGAGACAGTGGTTTCGCACGAGACAGTGGTTTCGCACGAGACAGTGGTTTCGCACGAGACAGTGGTTTCGCACATGAGAGTGGTTTCGCACGAGAGAGTGGTTTCGCACGAGAGAGTGGTATCGCACGAGAGAGTGGTATCGCACGAGACAGTGGTTTCGCATGAGACAGTGGTTTCGCACGAGACAGTGATTTCGCACGAGACAGTGGTTTCGCACAGTTGAGTGGTTTCGCAAAGGTGAGTGGTTTCGCACATTACAGTGGTTTCGCACATTACTGTGGTTTCGCACAAGACAGTGGTTTCGCACAAGACAGTGGTTTCGTACAAGACAGTGGTTTCGTACAAGACAGTGGTTTCGTACAAGACAGTGGTTTCGCACATTGCAATGGTTTTGTACAAGAAAGTGTTTTCGCACATGACAGTGGTTTCACAAATGACAGTGTTTTCGCACAAGACAGTGGTTTCACAAATGACAGTGTTTTCGCACAAGACAGTGTTTTCGCACAAGACAGTGTTTTCGCACAAGACAGTGTTTTCGCACAAGACAGTGTTTTCGCACAAGACAGTGTTTTCGCACAAGACAGTGTTTTCGCACAAGACAGTGTTTTCGCACAAGACAGTGGTTTCGCACAAGACAGTGGTTTCGCACAAGACAGTGGTTTCGCACAAGACAGTCGTTTCGCACAAGACAGTGGTTTCGCACAAGACAGTGGTTTCGCACAAGACAGTGGTTTCGCACAAGACAGTGGTTTCGCACAACACAGTAGTTTCTCACAAGACAGTGGTTTCTCACAAGACAGTGGTTTCTCACAAGACAGTGGTTTCTCACAAGACAGTGGTTTCTCACAAGACAGTGGTTTCGCACAAGACAGTGGTTTCGCACAAGACAGTGGTTTCGCACAAGACAGTGGTTTCGCACAAGACAGTGGTTTCGCACAAGAGAGTGGTTTCGCACAAGATTGTGGTTTCGCACAAAACAGTGGTTTCGCACATGACAGTGGTTTCGCACATGACAGTGGTTTCGCACATGACAGTGCTTTCGCACATGACAGTGGTATAGCACAAGACAGTGGTATAGCACAAGACAGTGGTTTCGCACAAGACAGTGGTTTCGCACAAGACAGTGGTTTCGCACAAGACAGTGGTTTCGCACTAGACAGTGGTTTCGCACAATAGTTTGTTTCGCACTAGACAGTGGTTTCACACAAGACATTGGTTTCGCAAAAAACAATCGTTTCGCACGAGACAGTGGTTTCGTACAAGACAGAGGTTTCGCATGAGACAGTGGTTTCGCACAGTTGAGTGGTTTCACAAAGGTGAGTGGTTTCGCACACGTGAATGGTTTCGCACATGACAGTGGTTTGGCACGGGACAGTGGTGTCACACAATACAGTGGTTTCGCACAAAACAGTGGTTTCGCACAAAATAGTGGTTTCGCATATGACAGTGGTTTCGCACATGGCAAAGGTTTCGCACAAGGCAGTGGTTTCGCACAAGACAGTGGTTTCGCACAAGACAGTGGTTTCTCACAAGACAGTGGTTTCGCACATGACAGTGGTTTCACACATGACATTGGTTTCACACATGACAGTGTTTTAGCACAAGACAGTGTTTTCACACAAGACAGTGGTTTCACACAAGACAGTGGTTTCACACAAGACAGTGGTTTCGCACTTGACAGTGGTTTCGCACATTACAGTCTTTTCACACAAGACAGTGTTTTTGCACATGACAGTGTTTTCACACAAGACAGTGTTTTCACACAAGACAGTGGTTTCGCACAAGACAGTGGTTTCGCACAAGACAGTGGTTTCGCACAAGACAGTGGTTTCGCACAAGACAGTGGTTTCGCACAAGACAGTGGTTTCGCACAAGACAGTGGTTTCGCACAAGACAGTGGTTTCGTACAAGACAGTGGTTTCGTACAAGACAGTGGTTTCGTACAAGACAGTGGTTTCGTACAAGACATTGGTTTCGCACAAGACAGTGGTTACGCACAAGAAAGTGGTCTCGCACATGACAGTGGTCTCGCACATGACACTGGTCTCGCACATGACACAGGTTTCGCACATGACACAGGTTTCGCACATGACAGTGGTTTCGCACATGACAGAGGTTTCGCACATGACAGAGGTTTCGCACAAGACAGTGGTTTCGCACAGTTGAGTGGTTTCGCAAAGGTGAGTGGTTTCGCAAAGGTGAGTGGTTTCACACAGGTGAGTGGTTTCACACAGGTGAGTGGTTTCACACAGGTGAGTGGTTTCACACAGGTGAGTGGTTTCACACAGGTGAGTGGTTTCGCACATGACAGTGGTTTGGCACGGGACAGTGGCTTCGCACAAGACAGTGGCTTCGCACAAGACAGTGGTTTCGCACAAGACAGTGGTTTCGCACAAGACAGTGGTTTCGTACAAGACAGTGGTTTCGTACAAGACAGTGGTTTCGCACATTGCAATGGTTTTGTACAAGACAGTGTTTTCGCACATGACAGTGGTTTCACAAATGACAGTGATTTTGGACAAGACAGTGGTTTCATAAATGACAGTGTTTTCGCACAAGACAGTGGTTTCACAAATGACAGTGTTTTCGCACAAGACAGTGTTTTCGCACAAGACAGTGTTTTCGCACAAGACAGTGGTTTCGCACAAGACAGTGGTTTCGCACAAGACAGTGGTTTCGCACAAGACAGTGGTTTCGCACAAGACAGTGGTTTCGCACAAGACAGTGGTTTCGCACAAGACAGTGGTTTCGCACAAGACAGTGGTTTCGCACAAGACAGTGGTTTCGCACAAGACAGTGGTTTCGCACAAGACAGTGGTTTCTCACAAGACAGTGGTTTCTCACAAGACAGTGGTTTCGCACAAGACAGTGGTTTCGCACAAGACAGTGGTTTCGCACAAGACAGTGGTTTCGCACAAGACAGTGGTTTCGCACAAGACAGTGGTTTCGCACAAGAGAGTGGTTTCGCACAAGATTGTGGTTTCGCACAAAACAGTGGTTTCGCACATGACAGTGGTTTTGCACATGACAGTGGTTTCGCACATGACAGTGCTTTCGCACATGACAGTGTTTTCGCACAAGACACTGTTTTTGCACGAGACAGTGGTTTCGCACGAGACAGTGGTTTCGCACAAGGCAGTGATTTCGCACGAGACAGTGGTTTCGCACAGTTGAGTGGTTTCGCAAAGGTGAGTGGTTTCGCACATTACAGTGGTTTCGCACATTACAGTGGTTTCGCACATTACTGTGGTTTCGCACAAGACAGTGGTTTCGCACAAGACAGTGGTTTCGTACAAGACAGTGGTTTCGTACAAGACAGTGGTTTCGTACAAGACAGTGGTTTCGCACATTGCAATGGTTTTGTACAAGAAAGTGTTTTCGCACATGACAGTGGTTTCACAAATGACAGTGTTTTCGCACAAGACAGTGGTTTCACAAATGACAGTGTTTTCGCACAAGACAGTGTTTTCGCACAAGACAGTGTTTTCGCACAAGACAGTGTTTTCGCACAAGACAGTGTTTTCGCACAAGACAGTGTTTTCGCACAAGACAGCGGTTTCGCACAAGACAGTGGTTTCGCACAAGACAGTGGTTTCGCACAAGACAGTGGTTTCTCACAAGACAGTGGTTTCTCACAAGACAGTGGTTTCTCACAAGACAGTGGTTTCTCACAAGACAGTGGTTTCGCACAAGACAGTGGTTTCGCACAAGACAGTGGTTTCGCACAAGACAGTGGTTTCGCACAAGACAGTGGTTTCGCACAAGACAGTGGTTTCGCACAAGAGAGTGGTTTCGCACAAGATTGTGGTTTCGCACAAAACAGTGGTTTCGCACATGACAGTGGTTTCGCACATGACAGTGGTTTCGCACATGACAGTGGTTTCGCACATGACAGTGCTTTCGCACATGACAGTGGTTTCGCACAAGACAGTGGTTTCGCACAAGACAGTGGTTTCGCACAAGACAGTGGTTTCGCACAAGACAGTGGTTTCGCACAAGAAAGTGGTTTCGCACTAGACAGTGGTTTCGCACAATAGTTTGTTTCGCACTAGACAGTGGTTTCACACAAGACATTGGTTTCGCACAAAACAATCGTTTCGCACGAGACAGTGGTTTCGTACAAGACAGTGGTTTCGCATGAGACAGTGGTTTCGCACAGTTGAGTGGTTTCACAAAGGTGAGTGGTTTCGCACACGTGAATGGTTTCGCACGTGACAGTGGTTTGGCACGGGACAGTGGTGTCACACAATACAGTGGTTTCGCACAAGACAGTGGTTTCGCACAAGACAGTGGTTTCGCACAAGACAGTGGTTTCGCACAAGACAGTGGTTTCGCACAAGACAGTGGTTTCGCACAAGACAGTGGTTTCGCACAAGACAGTGGTTTCGTACAAGACAGTGGTTTCGTACAAGACAGTGGTTTCGTACAAGACATTGGTTTCGCACAAGACAGTGGTTACGCACAAGAAAGTGGTCTCGCACATGACAGTGGTCTCGCACATGACACTGGTCTCGCACATGACACAGGTTTCGCACATGACACAGGTTTCGCACATGACAGTGGTTTCGCACATGACAGAGGTTTCGCACAAGACAGTGGTTTCGCACAAGACAGTGGTTTCGCACAAGAGAGTGGTTTCGCACAAGATTGTGGTTTCGCACAAAACAGTGGTTTCGCACATGACAGTGGTTTTGCACATGACAGTGGTTTCGCACATGACAGTGCTTTCGCACATGACAGTGTTTTCGCACAAGACACTGTTTTTGCACGAGACAGTGGTTTCGCACGAGACAGTGGTTTCGCACAAGGCAGTGATTTCGCACGAGACAGTGGTTTCGCACAGTTGAGTGGTTTCGCAAAGGTGAGTGGTTTCGCACATTACAGTGGTTTCGCACATTACTGTGGTTTCGCACAAGACAGTGGTTTCGCACAAGACAGTGGTTTCGTACAAGACAGTGGTTTCGTACAAGACAGTGGTTTCGTACAAGACAGTGGTTTCGTACAAGACAGTGGTTTCGCACATTGCAATGGTTTCGCACAAAACAGTGGTTTCGCACATGACAGTGGTTTCGCACATGACAGTGGTTTCGCACATGACAGTGGTTTCGCACATGACAGTGCTTTCGCACATGACAGTGGTTTCGCACAAGACAGTGGTTTCGCACAAGACAGTGGTTTCGCACAAGACAGTGGTTTCGCACAAGACAGTGGTTTCGCACAAGACAGTGGTTTCGCACTAGACAGTGGTTTCGCACAATAGTTTGTTTCGCACTAGACAGTGGTTTCACACAAGACATTGGTTTCGCACAAAACAATCGTTTCGCACGAGACAGTGGTTTCGTACAAGACAGTGGTTTCGCATGAGACAGTGGTTTCGCACAGTTGAGTGGTTTCACAAAGGTGAGTGGTTTCGCACACGTGAATGGTTTCGCACGTGACAGTGGTTTGGCACGGGACAGTGGTGTCACACAATACAGTGGTTTCGCACAAAACAGTGGTTTCGCACAAAATAGTGGTTTCGCATATGACAGTGGTTTCGCACATGGCAAAGGTTTCGCACAAGACAGTGGTTTCGCACAAGACAGTGGTTTCGCACAAGACAGTGGTTTCTCACAAGACAGTGGTTTCGCACATGACAGTGGTTTCACACATGACATTGGTTTCACACATGACAGTGTTTTAGCACAAGACAGTGTTTTCACACAAGACAGTGGTTTCACACAAGACAGTGGTTTCACACAAGACAGTGGTTTCGCACTTGACAGTGGTTTCGCACATTACAGTGTTTTCACACAAGACAGTGTTTTTGCACATGACAGTGTTTTCACACAAGACAGTGGTTTCGCACAAGACAGTGGTTTCGCACAAGACAGTGGTTTCGCACAGGACAGTGGTTTTGCACAGGACAGTGGTTTCGCACAGGACAGTGGTTTCGCACAGGTGAGTGGTTTCGCAAGTGACAGTAGTTTCGCACATGACAGTAGTTTCGCACATGACAGTGGTTTCGCACAAGACAGTGGTTTCGCACAAGACAGTGGTTTCGCACAAGACAGTGGTTTCGCACAAGACAGTGGTTTCGCACAGACAGTGGTTTCGTACAAGACAGTGGTTTCGCACAAGACAGTGGTTTCGCACAAGACAGTGGTTTCGCACAAGTCATTGGTTTCGCACAAGACAGTGGTTTCGCACAGGAGTGTTGTTTCGCACTAGACATTGGTTTCGCTGATGACAGTGGTTTCGCACAAGACAGTGGTTTCGCACGAGACAGTGGTTTCGCACGAGACAGTGGTTTCGCACGAGACAGTGGTTTCGCACGAGACAGTGGTTTCGCACGAGACAGTGGTTTCGCATGTGAGAGTGGTTTCGCACGAGAGAGTGGTTTCGCACGAGAGAGTGGTTTCGCACGAGAGAGTGGTTTCGCACGAGAGAGTGGTTTCACACAAGACAGTGGTTTCGCACAAGACAGTGGTTTCGCACAGGACAGTGGTTTCGCACAGGACAGTGGTTTCGCACAGGACAGTGGTTTCGCACAGGACAGTGGTTTCGCACAGGTGAGTGGTTTCGCACGTGACAGTAGTTTCGCACATGACAGTAGTTTCGCACATGACAGTGGTTTCGCACAAGGCAGTGGTTTCGCACAAGACAGTGGTTTCGCACAAGACAGTGGTTTCGCACAAGACAGTGGTTTCGCACAAGACAGTGGTTTCGCACAAGACAGTGGTTTCGCACAAGACAGTGGTTTCGCACAAGAAAGTGGTTTCGCACTAGACAGTGGTTTCGCACAATAGTTTGTTTCGCACTAGACAGTGGTTTCACACAAGACATTGGTTTCGCACAAAACAATCGTTTCGCACGAGACAGTGGTTTCGTACAAGACAGTGGTTTCGCATGAGACAGTGGTTTCGCACAGTTGAGTGGTTTCACAAAGGTGAGTGGTTTCGCACACGTGAATGGTTTCGCACGTGACAGTGGTTTGGCACGGGACAGTGGTGTCACACAATACAGTGGTTTCGCACAAGACAGTGGTTTCGCACAAGACAGTGGTTTCGCACAAGACAGTGGTTTCGCACAAGACAGTGGTTTCGCACAAGACAGTGGTTTCGCACAAGACAGTGGTTTCGCACAAGACAGTGGTTTCGTACAAGACAGTGGTTTCGTACAAGACAGTGGTTTCGTACAAGACATTGGTTTCGCACAAGACAGTGGTTACGCACAAGAAAGTGGTCTCGCACATGACAGTGGTCTCGCACATGACACTGGTCTCGCACATGACACAGGTTTCGCACATGACACAGGTTTCGCACATGACAGTGGTTTCGCACATGACAGAGGTTTCGCACAAGACAGAGGTTTCGCACAAGACAGTGGTTTCGCACAGTTGAGTGGTTTCGCAAAGGTGAGTGGTTTCGCAAAGGTGAGTGGTTTCACACAGGTGAGTGGTTTCACACAGGTGAGTGGTTTCACACAGGTGAGTGGTTTCACACAGGTGAGTGGTTTCACACAGGTGAGTGGTTTCGCACATGACAGTGGTTTGGCACGGGACAGTGGCTTCGCACAAGACAGTGGCTTCGCACAAGACAGTGGTTTCGCACAAGACAGTGGTTTCGCACAAGACAGTGGTTTCGTACAAGACAGTGGTTTCGTACAAGACAGTGGTTTCGCACATTGCAATGGTTTTGTACAAGACAGTGTTTTCGCACATGACAGTGGTTTCACAAATGACAGTGATTTTGGACAAGACAGTGTTTTCATAAATGACAGTGTTTTCGCACAAGACAGTGGTTTCACAAATGACAGTGTTTTCGCACAAGACAGTGTTTTCGCACAAGACAGTGTTTTCGCACAAGACAGTGTTTTCGCACAAGACAGTGTTTTCGCACAAGACAGTGGTTTCGCACAAGACAGTGGTTTCGCACAAGACAGTGGTTTCGCACAAGACAGTGGTTTCGCACAAGACAGTGGTTTCGCACAAGACAGTGGTTTCGCACAAGACAGTGGTTTCGCACAAGACAGTGGTTTCGCACAAGACAGTGGTTTCGCACAAGACAGTGGTTTCGCACAAGACAGTGGTTTCTCACAAGACAGTGGTTTCGCACAAGACAGTGGTTTCGCACAAGACAGTGGTTTCGCACAAGACAGTGGTTTCGCACAAGACAGTGGTTTCGCACAAGACAGTGGTTTCGCACAAGACAGTGGTTTCGCACAAGAGAGTGGTTTCGCACAAGATTGTGGTTTCGCACAAAACAGTGGTTTCGCACATGACAGTGGTTTTGCACATGACAGTGGTTTCGCACATGACAGTGCTTTCGCACATGACAGTGTTTTCGCACAAGACACTGTTTTTGCACGAGACAGTGGTTTCGCACGAGACAGTGGTTTCGCACAAGGCAGTGATTTCGCACGAGACAGTGGTTTCGCACAGTTGAGTGGTTTCGCAAAGGTGAGTGGTTTCGCACATTACAGTGGTTTCGCACATTACTGTGGTTTCGCACAAGACAGTGGTTTCGCACAAGACAGTGGTTTCGTACAAGACAGTGGTTTCGTACAAGACAGTGGTTTCGTACAAGACAGTGGTTTCGTACAAGACAGTGGTTTCGCACATTGCAATGGTTTCGCACAAAACAGTGGTTTCGCACATGACAGTGGTTTCGCACATGACAGTGGTTTCGCACATGACAGTGGTTTCGCACATGACAGTGCTTTCGCACATGACAGTGGTTTCGCACAAGACAGTGGTTTCGCACAAGACAGTGGTTTCGCACAAGACAGTGGTTTCGCACAAGACAGTGGTTTCGCACAAGACAGTGGTTTCGCACTAGACAGTGGTTTCGCACAATAGTTTGTTTCGCACTAGAGAGTGGTTTCACACAAGACATTGGTTTCGCACAAAACAATCGTTTCGCACGAGACAGTGGTTTCGTACAAGACAGTGGTTTCGCATGAGACAGTGGTTTCGCACAGTTGAGTGGTTTCACAAAGGTGAGTGGTTTCGCACACGTGAATGGTTTCGCACGTGACAGTGGTTTGGCACGGGACAGTGGTGTCACACAATACAGTGGTTTCGCACAAAACAGTGGTTTCGCACAAAATAGTGGTTTCGCATATGACAGTGGTTTCGCACATGGCAAAGGTTTCGCACAAGACAGTGGTTTCGCACAAGACAGTGGTTTCGCACAAGACAGTGGTTTCTCACAAGACAGTGGTTTCGCACATGACAGTGGTTTCACACATGACATTGGTTTCACACATGACAGTGTTTTAGCACAAGACAGTGTTTTCACACAAGACAGTGGTTTCACACAAGACAGTGGTTTCACACAAGACAGTGGTTTCGCACTTGACAGTGGTTTCGCACATTACAGTGTTTTCACACAAGACAGTGTTTTTGCACATGACAGTGTTTTCACACAAGACAGTGGTTTCGCACAAGACAGTGGTTTCGCACAAGACAGTGGTTTCGCACAGGACAGTGGTTTTGCACAGGACAGTGGTTTCGCACAGGACAGTGGTTTCGCACAGGTGAGTGGTTTCGCAAGTGACAGTAGTTTCGCACATGACAGTAGTTTCGCACATGACAGTGGTTTCGCACAAGACAGTGGTTTCGCACAAGACAGTGGTTTCGCACAAGACAGTGGTTTCGCACAAGACAGTGGTTTCGCACAGACAGTGGTTTCGTACAAGACAGTGGTTTCGCACAAGACAGTGGTTTCGCACAAGACAGTGGTTTCGCACAAGTCATTGGTTTCGCACAAGACAGTGGTTTCGCACAGGAGTGTTGTTTCGCACTAGACATTGGTTTCGCTGATGACAGTGGTTTCGCACAAGACAGTGGTTTCGCACGAGACAGTGGTTTCGCACGAGACAGTGGTTTCGCACGAGACAGTGGTTTCGCACGAGACAGTGGTTTCGCACGAGACAGTGGTTTCGCATGTGAGAGTGGTTTCGCACGAGAGAGTGGTTTCGCACGAGAGAGTGGTTTCGCACGAGAGAGTGGTTTCGCACGAGAGAGTGGTTTCACACAAGACAGTGGTTTCGCACAAGACAGTGGTTTCGCACAGGACAGTGGTTTCGCACAGGACAGTGGTTTCGCACAGGACAGTGGTTTCGCACAGGACAGTGGTTTCGCACAGGTGAGTGGTTTCGCACGTGACAGTAGTTTCGCACATGACAGTAGTTTCGCACATGACAGTGGTTTCGCACAAGACAGTGGTTTCGCACAAGACAGTGGTTTCGCACAAGACAGTGGTTTCGCACAAGACAGTGGTTTCGCACAAGACAGTGGTTTCGCACAAGACAGTGGTTTCGTACAAGACAGTGGTTTCGCACAAGACAGTGGTTTCGCACAAGACAGTGGTTTCGCACAAGTCATTGGTTTCGCACAAGACAGTGGTTTCGCACAGGAGTGTTGTTTCGCACTAGACATTGGTTTCGCTGATGACAGTGGTTTCGCACAAGACAGTGGTTTCGCACGAGACAGTGGTTTCGCACGAGACAGTGGTTTCGCACGAGACAGTGGTTTCGCACGAGACAGTGGTTTCGCACGAGACAGTGGTTTCGCATGTGAGAGTGGTTTCGCACGAGAGAGTGGTTTCGCACGAGAGAGTGGTTTCGCACGAGAGAGTGGTTTCGCACGAGAGAGTGGTTTCGCACGAGACAGTGATTTCGCACGAGACAGTGGTTTCGCACGAGACAGTGGTTTCGCACAGTTGAGTGGTTTCGCAAAGGTGAGTGGTTTCGCACATTACAGTGGTTTCGCACAAGACAGTGGTTTCGCACAAGACAGTGGTTTCGTACAAGACAGTGGTTTCGTACAAGACAGTGGTTTCGCACATTGCAATGGTTTTGTACAAGACAGTGTTTTCGCACATGACAGTGGTTTCACAAATGACAGTGTTTTCGCACAAGACAGTGGTTTCATAAATGACAGTGTTTTCGCACAAGACAGTGGTTTCACAAATGACAGTGTTTTCGCACAAGACAGTGTTTTCGCACAAGACAGTGGTTTCGCACAAGACAGTGGTTTCGCACAAGACAGTGGTTTCGCACAAGACAGTGGTTTCGCACAAGACAGTGGTTTCGCACAAGACAGTGGTTTCGCACAAGACAGTGGTTTCGCACAAGACAGTGGTTTCTCACAAGACAGTGGTTTCGCACAAGACAGTGGTTTCGCACAAGACAGTGGTTCCGCACAAGACAGTGGTTTCGCACAAGACAGTGGTTTCGCACAAGACAGTGGTTTCGCACAAGAGAGTGGTTTCGCACAAGATTGTGGTTTCGCACAAAACAGTGGTTTCGCACATGACAGTGGTTTTGCACATGACAGTGGTTTCGCACATGACAGTGCTTTCGCACATGACAGTGTTTTCGCACAAGACAGTGTTTTCGCACGAGACAGTGGTTTCGCACGAGACAGTGGTTTCGCACGAGGCAGTGATTTCGCACGAGACAGTGGTTTCGCACAGTTGAGTGGTTTCGCAAAGGTGAGTGGTTTCGCACATTACAGTGGTTTCGCACATTACTGTGGTTTCGCACAAGACAGTGGTTTCGCACAAGACAGTGGTTTCGTACAAGACAGTGGTTTCGTACAAGACAGTGGTTTCGTACAAGACAGTGGTTTCGCACATTGCAATGGTTTTGTACAAGACAGTGTTTTCGCACATGACAGTGGTTTCACAAATGACAGTGTTTTCGCACAAGACAGTGGTTTCATAAATGACAGTGTTTTCGCACAAGACAGTGGTTTCACAAATGACAGTGTTTTCGCACAAGACAGTGTTTTCGCACAAGACAGTTGTTTCGCACAAGACAGTGGTTTCGCACAAGACAGTGGTTTCGCACAAGACAGTGGTTTCGCACAAGACAGTGGTTTCGCACAAGACAGTGGTTTCGCACAAGACAGTGGTTTCGCACAAGACAGTGGTTTCGCACAAGACAGTGGTTTCGCACAAGACAGTGGTTTCGCACAAGACAGTGGTTTCTCACAAGACAGTGGTTTCGCACAAGACAGTGGTTTCGCACAAGACAGTGGTTTCGCACAAGACAGTGGTTTCGCACAAGACAGTGGTTTCGCACAAGACAGTGGTTTCGCACAAGAGAGTGGTTTCGCACAAGATTGTGGTTTCGCACAAAACAGTGGTTTCGCACATGACAGTGGTTTTGCACATGACAGTGGTTTCGCACATGACAGTGCTTTCGCACATGACAGTGTTTTCGCACAAGACAGTGTTTTCGCACGAGACAGTGGTTTCGCACGAGACAGTGGTTTCGCACGAGGCAGTGATTTCGCACGAGACAGTGGTTTCGCACAGTTGAGTGGTTTCGCAAAGGTGAGTGGTTTCGCACATTACAGTGGTTTCGCACATTACTGTGGTTTCGCACAAGACAGTGGTTTCGCACAAGACAGTGGTTTCGTACAAGACAGTGGTTTCGTACAAGACAGTGGTTTCGTACAAGACAGTGGTTTCGCACATTGCAATGGTTTTGTACAAGAAAGTGTTTTCGCACATGACAGTGGTTTCACAAATGACAGTGTTTTCGCACAAGACAGTGGTTTCACAAATGACAGTGTTTTCGCACAAAACAGTGTTTTCGCACAAGACAGTGTTTTCGCACAAGACAGTGTTTTCGCACAAGACAGTGTTTTCGCACAAGACAGTGGTTTCGCACAAGACAGTGGTTTCGCACAAGACAGTGGTTTCGCACAAGACAGTGGTTTCGCACAAGACAGTGGTTTCGCACAAGACAGTGGTTTCGCACAAGACAGTGGTTTCTCACAAGACAGTGGTTTCTCACAAGACAGTGGTTTCTCACAAGACAGTGGTTTCGCACAAGACAGTGGTTTCGCACAAGACAGTGGTTTCGCACAAGACAGTGGTTTCGCACAAGACAGTGGTTTCGCACAAGACAGTGGTTTCGCACAAAACAGTGGTTTCGCACATGACAGTGGTTTCGCACATGACAGTGGTTTCGCACATGACAGTGCTTTCGCACATGACAGTGCTTTCGCACATGACAGTGGTATAGCACAAGACAGTGGTATAGCACAAGACAGTGGTTTCGCACAAGACAGTGGTTTCGCACAAGACAGTGGTTTCGCACAAGACAGTGGTTTCGCACAAGACAGTGGTTTCGCACAAGACAGTGGTTTCGCACTAGACAGTGGTTTCGCACAATAGTTTGTTTCGCACTAGACAGTGGTTTCACACAAGACATTGGTTTCGCACAAAACAATCGTTTCGCACGAGACAGTGGTTTCGTACAAGACAGTGGTTTCGCATGAGACAGTGGTTTCGCACAGTTGAGTGGTTTCACAAAGGTGAGTGGTTTCGCACACGTGAATGGTTTCGCACGTGACAGTGGTTTGGCACGGGACAGTGGTGTCACACAATACAGTGGTTTCGCACAAAACAGTGGTTTCGCACAAAATAGTGGTTTCGCATATGACAGTGGTTTCGCACATGGCAAAGGTTTCGCACAAGACAGTGGTTTCGCACAAGACAGTGGTTTCGCACAAGACAGTGGTTTCTCACAAGACAGTGGTTTCGCACATGACAGTGGTTTCACACATGACATTGGTTTCACACATGACAGTGTTTTAGCACAAGACAGTGTTTTCACACAAGACAGTGGTTTCACACAAGACAGTGGTTTCACACAAGACAGTGGTTTCGCACTTGACAGTGGTTTCGCACATTACAGTGTTTTCACACAAGACAGTGTTTTTGCACATGACAGTGTTTTCACACAAGACAGTGGTTTCGCACAGGACAGTGGTTTCGCACAAGACAGTGGTTTCGCACAGGACAGTGGTTTTGCACAGGACAGTGGTTTCGCACAGGTGAGTGGTTTCGCACGTGACAGTAGTTTCGCACATGACAGTAGTTTCGCACATGACAGTGGTTTCGCACAAGACAGTGGTTTCGCACAAGACAGTGGTTTCGCACAAGACAGTGGTTTCGCACAAGACAGTGGTTTCGTACAAGACAGTGGTTTCGCACAAGACAGTGGTTTCGCACAAGACAGTGGTTTCGCACAAGTCATTGGTTTCGCACAAGACAGTGGTTTCGCACAGGAGTGTTGTTTCGCACTAGACATTGGTTTCGCTGATGACAGTGGTTTCGCACAAGACAGTGGTTTCGCACGAGACAGTGGTTTCGCACGAGACAGTGGTTTCGCACGAGACAGTGGTTTCGCACGAGACAGTGGTTTCGCATGTGAGAGTGGTTTCGCACGAGAGAGTGGTTTCGCACGAGAGAGTGGTTTCGCACGAGAGAGTGGTTTCGCACGAGAGAGTGGTTTCGCACGAGACAGTGATTTCGCACGAGACAGTGGTTTCGCACGAGACAGTGGTTTCGCACAGTTGAGTGGTTTCGCAAAGGTGAGTGGTTTCGCACATTACAGTGGTTTCGCACAAGACAGTGGTTTCGCACAAGACAGTGGTTTCGTACAAGACAGTGGTTTCGTACAAGACAGTGGTTTCGCACATTGCAATGGTTTTGTACAAGACAGTGTTTTCGCACATGACAGTGGTTTCACAAATGACAGTGTTTTCGCACAAGACAGTGGTTTCATAAATGACAGTGTTTTCGCACAAGACAGTGGTTTCACAAATGACAGTGTTTTCGCACAAGACAGTGTTTTCGCACAAGACAGTGTTTTCGCACAAGACAGTGGTTTCGCACAAGACAGTGGTTTCGCACAAGACAGTGGTTTCGCACAAGACAGTGGTTTCGCACAAGACAGTGGTTTCGCACAAGACAGTGGTTTCGCACAAGACAGTGGTTTCGCACAAGACAGTGGTTTCGCACAAGACAGTGGTTTCTCACAAGACAGTGGTTTCTCACAAGACAGTGGTTTCGCACAAGACAGTGGTTTCGCACAAGACAGTGGTTTCGCACAAGACAGTGGTTTCGCACAAGACAGTGGTTTCGCACAAGACAGTGGTTTCGCACAAGACAGTGGTTTCGCACAAGACAGTGGTTTCGCACAAGAGAGTGGTTTCGCACAAGATTGTGGTTTCGCACAAGATTGTGGTTTCGCACAAAACAGTGATTTCGCACATGACAGTGGTTTTGCACATGTCAGTGGTTTCGCACATGACAGTGCTTTCGCACATGACAGTGTTTTCGCACAAGACAGTGTTTTCGCACGAGACAGTGGTTTCGCACGAGACAGTGGTTTCGCACGAGGCAGTGATTTCGCACGAGACAGTGGTTTCGCACAGTTGAGTGGTTTCGCAAAGGTGAGTGGTTTCGCACATTACAGTGGTTTCGCACATTACTGTGGTTTCGCACAAGACAGTGGTTTCGCACAAGACAGTGGTTTCGTACAAGACAGTGGTTTCGTACAAGACAGTGGTTTCGTACAAGACAGTGGTTTCGCACATTGCAATGGTTTTGTACAAGAAAGTGTTTTCGCACATGACAGTGGTTTCACAAATGACAGTGTTTTCGCACAAGACAGTGGTTTCACAAATGACAGTGTTTTCGCACAAGACAGTGTTTTCGCACAAGACAGTGTTTTCGCACAAGACAGTGTTTTCGCACAAGACAGTGGTTTCGCACAAGACAGTGGTTTCGCACAAGACAGTGGTTTCGCACAAGACAGTGGTTTCGCACAAGACAGTGGTTTCGCACAAGACAGTGGTTTCTCACAAGACAGTGGTTTCTCACAAGACAGTGGTTTCTCACAAGACAGTGGTTACGCACAAGACAGTGGTTACGCACAAGACAGTGGTTTCGCACAAGACAGTGGTTTCGCACAAGACAGTGGTTTCGCACAAGACAGTGGTTTCGCACAAGACTGTGGTTTCGCACAAGACAGTGGTTTCGCACAAGACAGTGGTTTCGCACAAGACAGTAGTTTCGCACAAGAGAGTGGTTTCGCACAAGATTGTGGTTTCGCACAAAACAGTGGTTTCGCACATGACAGTGGTTTCGCACATGACAGTGGTTTCGCACATGACAGTGGTTTCGCACATGACAGTGCTTTCGCACATGACAGTGGTATAGCACAAGACAGTGGTATAGCACAAGACAGTGGTTTCGCACAAGACAGTGGTTTCGCACAAGACAGTGGTTTCGCACAAGACAGTGGTTTCGCACTAGACAGTGGTTTCGCACTAGACAGTGGTTTCGCACAATAGTTTGTTTCGCACTAGACAGTGGTTTCACACAAGACATTGGTTTCGCACAAAACAATCGTTTCGCACGAGACAGTGGTTTCGTACAAGACAGTGGTTTCGCATGAGACAGTGGTTTCGCACAGTTGAGTGGTTTCACAAAGGTGAGTGGTTTCGCACACGTGAATGGTTTCGCACGTGACAGTGGTTTGGCACGGGACAGTGGTGTCACACAATACAGTGGTTTCGCACAAAACAGTGGTTTCGCACAAAATAGTGGTTTCGCATATGACAGTGGTTTCGCACATGGCAAAGGTTTCGCACAAGACAGTGGTTTCGCACAAGACAGTGGTTTCGCACAAGACAGTGGTTTCTCACAAGACAGTGGTTTCGCACATGACAGTGGTTTCACACATGACATTGGTTTCACACATGACAGTGTTTTAGCACAAGACAGTGTTTTCACACAAGACAGTGGTTTCACACAAGACAGTGGTTTCACACAAGACAGTGGTTTCGCACTTGACAGTGGTTTCGCACATTACAGTGTTTTCACACAAGACAGTGTTTTTGCACATGACAGTGTTTTCACACAAGACAGTGGTTTCGCACAAGACAGTGGTTTCGCACAAGACAGTGGTTTCGCACAAGACAGTGGTTTCGCACAAGACAGTGGTTTCGCACAAGACAGTGGTTTCGCACAAGACAGTGGTTTCGCACAAGACAGTGGTTTCGTACAAGACAGTGGTTTCGTACAAGACAGTGGTTTCGTACAAGACATTGGTTTCGTACAAGACAGTGGTTACGCACAAGAAAGTGGTCTCGCACATGACAGTGGTCTCGCACATGACACTGGTCTCGCACATGACACAGGTTTCGCACATGACACAGGTTTCGCACATGACAGTGGTTTCGCACATGACAGTGGTTTCGCACATGACAGTGGTTTCGCACATGACAGTGGTTTCGCACATGCCAGTGGTTTCGCACATGACAGTGGTTTCGCACATGACAGTGGTTTCGCACAAGACAGTGGCTTCGCACAAGACAGTGGTTTCGCAAAATACAGTGGTTTCGCACGAGACAGAGGTTTCGCACAAGACAAAGGTTTCGCACGAGACAGAGGTTTCGCACGAGACAGAGGTTTCGCACAAGACAGAGGTTTCGCACAAGACAGAGGTTTCGCACAAGACAGAGGTTTCGCACAAGACAGAGTTTTCGCACAAGACAATGGTTTCGCACAGTTGAGTGGTTTCGCACAGTTGAGTGGTTTCGCACAGTTGAGTGGTTTCGCAAAGGTGAGTGGTTTCGCAAAGGTGAGTGGTTTCACACAGGTGAGTGGTTTCACACAGGTGAGTGGTTTCACACAGGTGAGTGGTTTCACACAGGTGAGTGGTTTCGCAC
Organism: Locusta migratoria; assembly: GCA_026315105.1. Taxonomy (NCBI): domain Eukaryota; kingdom Metazoa; phylum Arthropoda; class Insecta; order Orthoptera; family Acrididae; genus Locusta; species Locusta migratoria. The sequence continues at coordinate 9,262 of JAOYRU010002374.1, read as the reverse complement.
ATGACAGTGGTTTGGCACGGGACAGTGGCTTCGCACAAGACAGTGGCTTCGCACAAGACAGTGGTTTCGCACAAGACAGTGGTTTCGCACAAGACAGTGGTTTCGCACAAGACAGTGGTTTCGCACAAGACAGTGGTTTCGCACAAGACAGTGGTTTCGCACAAGACAGTGGTTTCGCACAGGACAGTAGTTTCGCCCAAGACAGTGGTTTCGCACAAGACAGTGGTTTCGCACAAGACAGTGGTTTCGCACAAGAGAGTGGTTTCGCACAGGACAGTGGTTTCGCACAGGACAGTGGTTTCGCACAGGACAGTGGTTTCGCACAGGTGAGTGGTTTCGCACGTGACAGTAGTTTCGCACATGACAGTAGTTTCGCACATGACAGTGGTTTCGCACATGACAGTGGTTTCGCACAAGACAGTGGTTTCGCACAAGACAGTGGTTTCGCACAAGACAGTGGTTTCGTACAAGACAGTGGTTTCGCACAAGACAGTGGTTTCGTACAAGACAGTGGTTTCGCACAAGACAGTGGTTTCGCACAAGTCATTGGTTTCGCACAAGACAGTGGTTTCGCACAGGAGTGTTGTTTCGCACTAGACATTGGTTTCGCTGATGACAGTGGTTTCGCACAAGACAGTGGTTTCGCACGAGACAGTGGTTTCGCACGAGACAGTGGTTTCGCACGAGACAGTGGTTTCGCACGAGACAGTGGTTTCGCACGAGACAGTGGTTTCGCACGAGACAGTGGTTTCGCACGTGAGAGTGGTTTCGCACGAGACAGTGGTTTCGCACAGTTGAGTGGTTTCGCAAAGGTGAGTGGTTTCGCACATTACAGTGGTTTCGCACAAGACAGTGGTTTCGCACAAGACAGTGGTTTCGTACAAGACAGTGGTTTCGTACAAGACAGTGGTTTCGTACAAGACAGTGGTTTCGCACATTGCAATGGTTTTGTACAAGACAGTGTTTTCGCACATGACAGTGGTTTCACAAATGACAGTGTTTTCGCACAAGACAGTGGTTTCATAAATGACAGTGTTTTCGCACAAGACAGTGGTTTCACAAATGACAGTGTTTTCGCACAAGACAGTGTTTTTCGCACAAGACAGTGGTTTCGCACAAGACAGTGGTTTCGCACAAGACAGTGGTTTCGCACAAGACAGTGGTTTCGCACAAGACAGTGGTTTCGCACAAGACAGTGGTTTCGCACAAGACAGTGGTTTCGCACAAGACAGTGGTTTCGCACAAGACAGTGGTTTCGCACAAGACAGTGGTTTCTCACAAGACAGTGGTTTCTCACAAGACAGTGGTTTCGCACAAGACAGTGGTTTCGCACAAGACAGTGGTTTCGCACAAGACAGTGGTTTCGCACAAGACAGTGGTTTCGCACAAGACAGTGGTTTTGCACAAGACAGTGGTTCCGCACAAGAGAGTGGTTTCGCACAAGATTGTGGTTTCGCACAAAACAGTGGTTTCGCACATGACTGTGGTTTTGCACATGACAGTGCTTTCGCACATGACAGTGCTTTCGCACATGACAGTGGTATAGCACAAGACAGTGGTATAGCACAAGACAGTGGTTTCGCACAAGACAGTGGTTTCGCAAAAGACAGTGGTTTCGCACAAGACAGTGGTTTCGCACTAGACAGTGGTTTCGCACAATAGTTTGTTTCGCACTAGACAGTGGTTTCACACAAGACATTGGTTTCGCACAAAACAATCGTTTCGCACGAGACAGTGGTTTCGCACAAGACAGTGGTTTCTCATGAGACAGTGGTTTCGCACAGTTGAGTGGTTTCACAAAGGTGAGTGGTTTCGCACACGTGAATGGTTTCGCACATGACAGTGGTTTGGCACGGGACAGTGGTGTCACACAATACAGTGGTTTCGCACAAAACAGTGGTTTCGCACAAAATAGTGGTTTCGCATATGACAGTGGTTTCGCACATGGCAAAGGTTTCGCACAAGACAGTGGTTTCGCACATGGCAAAGGTTTCGCACAAGAAAGTGGTTTCGCACAAGACAGTGGTTTCGCACAAGACAGTGGTTTCGCACAAGACAGTGGTTTCGCACATGACAGTGGTTTCGCACATGACAGTGGTTTCACACATGACAGTGGTTTCACACATGACAGTGTTTTAGCACAAGACAGTGTTTTCACACAAGACAGTGGTTTCACACAAGACAGTGGTTTCACACAAGACAGTGGTTTCGCACTTGACAGTGGTTTCGCACATGACAGTGTTTTCGCACAAGACAGTGGTTTCGCACATGACAGTGTTTTCACACAAGACAGTGTTTTCACACAAGACAGTGGTTTCGCACAAGACAGTGGTTTCGCACAAGACAGTGGTTTTGCACAAGACAGTGGTTTCGCACAAGACAGTGGTTTCGCACAAGACAGTGGTTTCGCACACGACAGTGGTTTCGCACAAGACAGTGGTTTCGCACAAGACAGTGGTTTCGTACAAGACAGTGGTTTCGTACAAGACGGTGGTTTCGTACAAGACAGTGGTTTCGTACAAGACAGTGGTTTCGTACAAGACAGTGGTTTCGTACAAGACAGTGGTTACGCACAAGAAAGTGATCTCGCACATGACAGTGGTCTCGCACATGACAGTGGTTTCGCACATGACACTGGTTTCGCACATGACAGTGGTTTCGCACATGACATTGGTTTCGCACGAGACAGTGGTTTCGCACGAGACAGTGGTTTCGCACAGTTGAGTGGTTTCACAAAGGTGAGTGTTTTTTGCACAGGTGAATGGTTTCGCACATGACAGTGGTTTGGCACGGGACAGTGGTGTCGCATAAGACAGTGGTTTCGCACAAAACAGTGGTTTCGCACAAAACAGTGGTTTCGCACATGACAGTGGTTTCGCACATGGCAAAGGTTTCGCACATGGGAAAGGTTTCGCACAAGACAGTGGTTTTGCACAAGACAGTGGTTTCGAACATGACAGTGGTTTCACACATGAGAGTGTTTTAGCACAAGACAGTGTTTTCACACAAGACAGTGGTTTCGCACAAGACAGTGGGTTCGCACAAGACAATGGTCTCGCACATGACATTGGTTTCGTACATGACAGTGGTTTCGCACAAGACAGTGGTTTCACACAAGACAATGGTTTCGCACAAGACAGTGGTTTCGCACAAGACAGTGGTTTCACACAAGACAGTGGTTTCGCACTAGACAGTGGTTTCGCACTTGACAGTGGTTTCGCACATGACAGTGGTTTCGCACATGACAGTGGTTTCGCACATGACAGTGGTTTCGCACATAACAAAGATTTCGCACAAGACAGTCTTTTCGCACAAGACAGTGGTTTTGCACAAGACAGTGGTTTTGCACAAGAGAGTGGTTTTGCACAAGACAGTGGTTTTGCACAAGACAGTGGTTTCACACAAGACAGTGGTTTCGCACAAGACAGTGGTTTCGCACAAGACAGTGGTTTCGCACAAGACAGTGGTTTCGCACAAGACAGTGGCTTCGCACAAGACAGTGGTTTCGCACATTGAAATGGTTTTGTACAAGACAGTGGTTTCGCACATGACAGTGGTTTCACAAATGACAGAGTTCTGGCACAAGACAGTGGTTTCGCACAAGAGTGTGGTTTCGCACAAGACAGTGGTTTCGCACAAGACAGTGGTTTCGCACAAGACAGTGGTTTCGCACAAGAAAGTGGTTTCGCACAAGACAGTGGTTTCGCACAAGACAGTGGTTTCGCACAAGACAGTGGTTTCGCACAAGACAGTGGTTTTTACAAGACAGTGGTTTCGCACTAGACAGTGGTTTCGCACAATAGTTTGTTTCGCACTAGACATTGGTTTCTCGCAAGACATTGGTTACGCACAAAACAGTGGTTTCGCACGAGACAGTGGTTTCGCACGAGACAGTGGTTTCGCACGAGACAGTGGTTCGCACGAGACAGTGGTTTTGCAGGAGACAGTGGTTTCGCACAGTTGAGTGGTTTCGCACAGGTGAGTGGTTTCGCACATGACAGTGGTTTGGCACGGGACAGTGGTGTCGCACAAGAGAGTGGTTTCGCACAGAACAGTGGTTTCGCACTAAATAGTGGTTTCGCATATGACAGTGGTTTCGCACATGGCAAAGGTTTCGCAGAAGACAGTGGTTTCGTACTAGTCATTGGTTTCGTACAAGACAGTGGTTTCGCAAAAGAGAGTGGTTTCGCACAAGAGTGTTGTTTCGCACTAGACAGTGGTTTCGCTGATGACAGTGGTTTCGCACAAGACAGTGGTTTCGCACATTGCAATGGTTTTGTACAAGACAGTGGTTTCGCACATGACAGTGGTTTCACAAATGACAGTGTTTTCGCACAAGACTGTGGTTTCGCACAAGACTGTGGTTTCGCACAAGACAGTGGTTTCGCACAAGACAGTGGTTTCGCACAAGACAGTGGTTTCGCACAAGACAGTGGTTTCGCACAAGACAGTGGTTTCGCACAAGACAGTGGTTTCGCACAAGACAGTGGTATTGCACAAGACAGTGGTATTGCACAAGACAGTGGTATTGCACAAGACAGTGGTTTCGCACATGAGAGTGGTTTCGCACATGACAGTGGTTTCGCACATGACAGTGGTTTCGCACATGACAGTGCTTTCGCTCAAGACAGTGCTTTCGCACAAGACAGTGGTATCGCACAAGACAGTGGTTTCGCACAAGACAGTGGTTTCGCACAAGACAGTGGTTTCGCACAAGACAGTGGTTTCGCACAAGACAGTGGTTTCGTACAATAGTTTGTTTCGCACTAGACATTGGTTTCACACAAGACATTGGTTACGCACAAAACAGTGGTTTCGCACGAGAGAGAGGTTTCACACGAGACAGTGGTTTTGCAGGAGACAGTGGTTTCGCACAGTTGAGTGGATTCGCAAAGGTGAGTGGATTCGCACAGGTGAGTGGTTTCACACATGACAGTGGTTTGGCACGTGACAGTGGTGTCGCACAAGACAGTGGTTTCGCACAAAATAGTGGTTTCGAACAAAATAGTGGTTTCGCATATGACAATGGTTTCGCACATGGCAAAGGTTTCGCACATGACAGTGGTTTCGTACAAGACAGTGGTTTCGCACATGACAGTGGTTTCACACGAGACAGTGTTTTAGCACAAGACAGTGTTTTCGCACAAGACAGTGGTTTCACACAAAACAGTGGTTTCACACAAGACAGTGGCTTCGCACAAGACAGTGGCTTCGCACAAGACAGTGGATTCGCAAAATACAGTGGTTTCGCACGAGACAGAGGTTTCGCACAAGACAGAGGTTTCGCACAAGACAGAGGTTTCGCACAAGACAGTGGTTTCGCACAGTTGAGTGGTTTCGCACAGTTGAGTGGTTTCGCAAAGGTGAGTGGTTTCGCAAAGGTGAGTGGTTTCGCAAAGGTGAGTGGTTTCACACAGGTGAGTGGTTTCACACAGGTGAGTGGTTTCACACAGGTGAGTGGCTTCACACAGGTGAGTGGTTTCACACAGGTGAGTGGTTTCACACAGGTGAGTGGTTTCGCACATGACAGTGGTTTGGCACGGGACAGTGGCTTCGCACAAGACAGTGGCTTCGCACAAGACAGTGGTTTCGCACAAGACAGTAGTTTCGCACAAGACAGTGGTTTCGCACAAGACAGTGGTTTCGCACAAGACAGTGGTTTCGCACAAGACAGTGGTTTCGCACAAGACAGTGGTTTCGCACAAGACAGTGGTTTCGCAAAAGACAGTGGTTTCGCACAGGACAGTGGTTTCGCACAGGACAGTGGTTTCGCACAGGACAGTGGTTTCGCACGTGACAGTAGTTTCGCACATGACAGTGGTTTCGCACAAGACAGTGGTTTCGCACAAGACAGTGGTTTCGCACAAGACAGTGGTTTCGCACAAGACAGTGGTTTCGCACAAGACAGTGGTTTCGCACAAGACAGTGGTTTCGCACAAGTCATTGGTTTCGCACAAGACAGTGGTTTCAAACAGGAGTGTTGTTTCGCACTAGACATTGGTTTCGCTCATGACAGTGGTTTCGCACAAGACAGTGGTTTCGCACGAGACAGTGGTTTCGCACGAGACAGTGGTTTCGCACGAGACAGTGGTTTCGCACAAGACAGTGGTTTCGCACGAGACAGTGGTTTCGCACATGAGAGTGGTTTCGCACGAGAGAGTGGTTTCGCACGAGACAGTGGTTTCGCACGAGACAGTGATTTCGCACGAGACAGTGGTTTCGCACAGTTGAGTGGTTTCGCAAAGGTGAGTGGTTTCGCACATTACAGTGGTTTCGCACATTACTGTGGTTTCGCACAAGACAGTGGTTTCGCACAAGACAGTGGTTTCGTACAAGACAGTGGTTTCGTACAAGACAGTGGTTTCGTACAAGACAGTGGTTTCGCACATTGCAATGGTTTTGTACAAGAAAGTGTTTTCGCACATGACAGTGGTTTCGCACATTGCAATGGTTTTGTACAAGAAAGTGTTTTCGCACATGACAGTGGTTTCACAAATGACAGTGTTTTCGCACAAGACAGTGGTTTCACAAATGACAGTGTTTTCGCACAAGACAGTGTTTTCGCACAAGACAGTGTTTTCGCACAAGACAGTGTTTTCGCACAAGACAGTGTTTTCGCACAAGACAGTGGTTTCGCACAAGACAGTGGTTTCGCACAAGACAGTGGTTTCGCACAAGACAGTGGTTTCGCACAAGACAGTGGTTTCGCACAAGACAGTGGTTTCGCACAAGACAGTGGTTTCGCACAAGACAGTGGTTTCGCACAAGACAGTGGTTTCGCACAAGACAGTGGTTTCGCACAAGACAGTGGTTTCGCACAAGACAGTGGTTTCGCACAAGACAGTGGTTTCGCACAAGACAGTGGTTTCGCACAAGACAGTAGTTTCGCACAAGACAGTAGTTTCGCACAAGAGAGTGGTTTCGCACAAGATTGTGGTTCCGCACAAAACAGTGGTTTCGCACATGACAGTGGTTTCGCACATGACAGTGGTTTCGCACATGACAGTGCTTTCGCACATGACAGTGGTATAGCACAAGACAGTGGTATAGCACAAGACAGTGGTTTCGCACAAGACAGTGGTTTCGCACAAGACAGTGGTTTCGCACAAGACAGTGGTTTCGCACAAGACAGTGGTTTCGCACTAGACAGTGGTTTCGCACAATAGTTTGTTTCGCACTAGACAGTGGTTTCACACAAGACATTGGTTTCGCACAAAACAATCGTTTCGCACGAGACAGTGGTTTCGCATAAGACAGTGGTTTCGCATGAGACAGTGGTTTCGCACAGTTGAGTGGTTTCACAAAGGTGAGTGGTTTCGCACACGTGAATGGTTTCGCACATGACAGTGGTTTGGCACGGGACAGTGGTGTCACACAATACAGTGGTTTCGCACAAAACAGTGGTTTCGCACAAAATAGTGGTTTCGCACATGACAGTGGTTTCGCACATGGCAAAGGTTTCGCACAAGACAGTGGTTTCGCACATGGCAAAGGTTTCTCACGAGACAGTGGTTTCGCACAAGACAGTGGTTTCGCACAAGACAGTGGTTTCGCACAAGACAGTGGTTTCGCACAAGACAGTGGTTTCGCACAAGACAGTGGTTTCGCACAAGACAGTGGTTTTGCACATGACAGTGGTTTCACACATGACATTGGTTTCACACATGACAGTGTTTTAGCACAAGACAGTGTTTTCACACAAGACAGTGGTTTCACACAAGACAGTGGTTTCACACAAGACAGTGGTTTCGCACTTGACAGTGGTTTCGCACATTACAGTGTTTTCACACAAGACATTGTTTTCGCACATGACAGTGTTTTTACACAAGACAGTGTTTTCACACAAGACAGTGGTTTCGCACAAGACAGTGGTTTCGCACAAGACAGTGGTTTCGCACAAGACAGTGGTTTCGCACAAGACAGTGGTTTCGCACAAGACAGTGGTTTCGCACAAGACAGTGGTTTCGCACAAGACAGTGGTTTCGTACAAGACAGTGGTTTCGTACAAGACATTGGTTTCGCACAAGACAGTGGTCACGCACAAGAAAGTGGTCTCGCACATGACAGTGGTCTCGCACATGACACTGTTCTCGCACATGACACTGGTCTCGCACATGACACAGGTTTCGCACATGACAGTGGTTTCGCACATGACAGTGGTTTCGCACATGACAGTGGTTTCGCACTTGACAGTGGTTTCGCACATGACAGTGGTTTCGCACATGACAGTGGTTTCGCACATGACAGTGGTTTCGCACAAGACAGTGGCTTCGCACAAGACAGTGGTTTCGCAAAATACAGTGGTTTCGCACGAGACAGAGGTTTCGCACAAGACAAAGGTTTCGCACAAGACAGAGGTTTCGCACGAGACAGAGGTTTCGCACGAGACAGAGGTTTCGCACAAGACAGAGGTTTCGCACAAGACAGAGGTTTCGCACAAGACAGTGGTTTCGCACAGTTGAGTGGTTTCGCACAGTTGAGTGGTTTCGCAGAGTTGAGTGGTTTCGCAAAGGTGAGTGGTTTCGCAAAGGTGAGTGGTTTCACACAGGTGAGTGGTTTCACACAGGTGAGTGGGTTCACACAGGTGAGTGGTTTCACACAGGTGAGTGGTTTCACACAGGTGAGTGGTTTCACACAGGTGAGTGGTTTCGCACATGACAGTGGTTTGGCACGGGACAGTGGCTTCGCACAAGACAGTGGCTTCGCACAAGACAGTGGCTTCGCACAAGACAGTGGTTTCGCACAAGACAGTGGTTTCGCACAAGACAGTGGTTTCGCACAAGACAGTGGTTTCGCACAAGACAGTGGTTTCGCACAAGACAGTGGTTTCGCACAAGACAGTGGTTTCGCCCAAGACAGTGGTTTCGCACAAGACAGTGGTTTCGCACAAGACAGTGGTTTCGCACAAGACAGTGGTTTCGCACAGGACAGTGGTTTCGCACAGGACAGTGGTTTCGCACAGGTGAGTGGTTTCGCACGTGACAGTAGTTTCGCACATGACAGTAGTTTCGCACATGACAGTGGTTTCGCACAAGACAGTGGTTTCGCACAAGACAGTTGTTTCGCACAAGACAGTGGTTTCGCACAAGACAGTGGTTTCGCACAAGACAGTGGTTTCGCACAAGACAGTGGTTTCTCACAAGACAGTGGTTTCGCACAAGTCATTGGTTTCGCACAAGACAGTGGTTTCGCACAGGAGTGTTGTTTCGCACTAGACATTGGTTTCGCTGATGACAGTGGTTTCGCACAAGACAGTGGTTTC